>APFE031019393.1:74509-103157 GCA_000404065.3 Pinus taeda
CCAGCCTCTAGCATTTCTACAACCATATGTTCAATTTCACTCTTTTGGGCATAAGGATATCTGTACGACCTGATGTTTGGAGGAACACTTCATGGAATCAAATGAATAGCATGATCATGATCACGAATAGTTGGGATGCCTTTGGGAGTCGCAAATACCTTGGAATGATTGTCCAAGACTTTTTGGAGATTTGGAGAAATAGACAATTTCGATGTGGGAACCTCTAGCGAACATAATTATGCTATCACACCTCATTGTTCCTACTTTAGAAGCTTTGTCATACCGTTAGAGCTAATTATCTTTCCTAGTTTCCCCGTAATACCCCTTAATTCAACTTCCTTTCCTTTCACACAAAATTTCATGAAAATTTCTTGAAAATTAAAAGCTATTGTACCCAAGGATTATAGCTGTTGGACTCCTAGTACAACATCAACATCACCGATTGGAATGGAAAGCATTGGGTTATTCAATACATATTCTCCCATGGATAGCTTGATATTATGGCACTTTATAGAGAAATTTATGGTTCCTCCACTTGCAACCATCACTTGACACTCTAGTGCTAGATATAGGAAGAAATTCAATTCCTTGGCTATATTACAATGAATAAAATTATGGTTACTTCCCAAATCAATCAACACTATTACCTTTTTCTTCTTGATATGTCCTTCTATCTTGATAGTTTGAGGAGTGGTATTTCCAGCCAGTGCATTAGAAGATATGGTCATATTCATTTCTTCTTTATCTAGGGTTTGTTCCTCGAGTATATCCTCTTCTTTTGACATTTCTTGTTCCTTTTCTTCCTTGTCTTCACAATCTATGTAGAATAATTTCTTATCAGCACACTTATGACCTTTAGTGTATTTTCCATAACAACTATAACAAATCCCTTTTGCTCTTTTTTCTTCCAATTGTTGTGGTTTCAACCTTGTAGCTTGTGGAAGGCTAGGGGCAACAACACTTCCATCTTTATAGTTGTGAGTGGTAGGCTTCCTGGTTGTCATAATTTTGCTTTCCATTTTTCTTGCTAACTTGAATGCCTTCTCTAATGAATTAGGTTCCCAAAGGCGAACCTCATGTTGGATATTATCCTTTAAAGTCCCTTTGAACACATCAATCTTATGCTCCTTTGGAATATATTTTTGGAAGTCCTCAATGTGCTCCATCATTGAACCCTTTTGTTTGAGATTTATCAATTGGCTAAAAAAGGTGTTGGTTTTTGTATCCTCATAATGTGCTATCATTTGTTTCGTAAAAATTGCCCAAGTGACAATTTTTTTTTATGAGAGAAAAGCCATGGATACCATACAAACTAATTTGGTTCCAAATATAAAGTTGCAATATGTAACTTTTTTTTGTTTTGCACATTATGGAGATCGAAAAATTGCTCTATTTGTAGTATCCATGTTTCGAGATCCTTTCCATGAAACTTCCTGATGTCTACTTTTGGAAATGGTGGGTCTTGAATCGAAGATTAGAGTTTATGAAATCATTATTAACATTTCTTTTGTTCTCATCATGAGTTTCCTTTACTACCCTTTCACCATTAGTAACCATTTCTTGTAGCAACTTATTCAAATTTATCTTCAATTCTTCCATCTTAGCATCCATGCCATTCATCTTAGCTTCCATTCCATCCATCTTAACTTGCATGACATTCATATTAAATTCCATGCGATTCATCTTCGCTTTAGTTACCTTTTGTGAGAGTGAAATTTGTTGTACTTGGTCTTGTAATTTTGATATATCATGTTGTATTTCTTCCTCTTTTTCACGAGTCATGTCAGAGCTTTTAGGTTGCTTACTAGGTGTTTCCATTTTCTTTCTTCAGGGAATCAATCAATGCTAATAATTCTTCACTATTCCCTTTCAATTCCTTCAAACTAATTTTTCAAACCAGTCTTATGCAAAATTTAGAAAAAAACCACACACCTTTGTTTTCCACTTTGTAAGACCTCGATATTGAATCTATTGTATCTTTGTAACTTCAGATCTCAAATAACTAAAATTGCGTCCTACGTCTCCCTTTGAGTCCTCTTTCTAACCCCGCAAGTATGATCAAGATTGGATTCTCCAAGGAAGACTTATGCCAACTCTCCCACGGTGACTTGACTATAGACTAGTTCCATAGATTGAACTTGTACAAAGTGCCACATGTCACTATTTCAACCTTAGTCCCTAAAACTGATATAAAAAAAAGAAAAGACATCCTCTTTTAGAAACTTCTTACAAAATTTCAATCTGATGCTCATAACAAAAGATATGAAAATTTTCCCTAGGTCACCTATTTGGAATGTAATTTGGGAGTCTGCAAAATCCCTAACTTCCTTAGATCATATATCCAAAAATATAGCGATATGAGCTCCAAAATTTGGACCCAAATTTAGAACGATGTTGGCTCAAATGGGTTTTTTCCTAGCTTGTGAAATGTCGCAGAAAAAAGTTATAGAGAAAATTCCACGATGACCTGTTCGGAGTAGTAAAACCCTAGAATCCAAAGCTTTGATACCAAATGTTATGAAACCAACTCACAAAAAGATAGAAAATATAGATCAACGCCTTACAATTCAGCCTCTTCAAGGGGGAAAGCTCCTTTACATTACACAAATGAACAATTCTAGGATGATACAAGTGACTAAACCTCCCTTCTATATATAGGAGCCTAAGGGGTCCCAATATAATCAGGCCGACATAATAGTAATAACATAAGGGCATAACAATAACAATAGTAATGGGGAATCACTAGTAAGAATAGGAACTAACAGGGCATTATCATCTTGCATACATGTTGACACATCTCTCAATATATATATATATATATATATATATATATATATTATAGTATAAAGGGTATCCATCATTTCCAGACTTCCATCAAAGTCTTCATATCTTTCTCAGAGATAACATAGTCAAATTTTTAGTTCTCCGATGTTGAATGCCTTCTTCCTTGGTTGCATAGTCTATGATCTCTTCCTTTCTTTTTCACACATGACATTCCCATGAACTTCCAATTAGAGTTCTTCCAATTATAGTCAATCACCTCATATTCCATATGAGGACATATTATGTTGATTTCATCTAGTGTAACCCATGCCTTCCTGCATCCTCTCATAGGAGGATATTCCTTTTGTTTGATCATGCTTCTTAAGATAGTGCAGTGGTCCATGTTACCTACAACCATATGACATGACTTTATAGTCTTTAATATAAGAATACATACCTCATTTACCTTTAGGTCATCTAAGCTTCTTTGAACAACTTCCTTGATTGAAAAGAGCTTCAACCCCTTGATCTGCTTAATTTTCTTATGTCATGATACCATAATCGCATGAATTCGACAAGTTGGAGCTCCTGATGAAACACTTGCTTCCTCTTAGTGAACCTTCCAATGAGGATTCCATCAGAGAATCTTGAGAATATTACATATCCATATCCAGCAGATGTTTCCTTTTGATTGATGTATGATGAGACTTGTCCTGGGTTACTTCTTCCTTTTTCCCATAAGTTTCACATGAGCTTTCAATGAGTTTCCCAAGAGCTATATCCTTCATAGTTGACTACCATATATTTTGTTCCATGCATCCTTTATGTTTCCTATGGTGATGTCATGAGCTCTTACTTCTAATGCTTTTCCTCGTCCTTGGATTTCTTCTTTTCAGCTTCCTCCACTTCTTCAGTGAAATGGGCTTATATATCTTTCTTGTAATGCACATAGCATTGAATCTTATCTATGCCATTCTTTCCTTTCTAACGACTAAATTTTCCAAACTTCCCCTTCATTCTGGCAAATGTTTGAACAACTTTTTCCCTCAATCTGTCTTCTTCTATCTTGCATAGAAACCACAAGTTGTTGAATGGAATATATTTCTTATCCTCATAGCATTTTTTACCTCATTCATTAGTTATTGCATTTAGAACAATGAATATTCTCTTTATTCAATATCATCTATCCCAGATCTTGCAATTTAGATCTTATGAAGATATCCCTTCATCCTTTGATATTTTAAATTTGTGTATATCAGAGCTAAGTGATATTACTTTTCTTATTTCATATTTAGAGAATAGTTCTACCATCATATAATATATCTCTTTTTATGTCTCAAATCCTTTCTATATAGGGGATAAAGGGACCTTTTACTAATTTTATAAGAATACCTTGAGCCCTTTAATCTCTCGATGTATTCAGATAATGCTTGACCTTCAAATGGTTTGGAGACTTTTCCATTGATATGATCAATGACTTATTTTTCTTTGAGGAATATATCTATCATTCTTTTGCCATGCAAGAAGTTCGATGACCCAACCAACTTATAGATCTCCTTGAAAAAAAAAATCATTTTACTATATTATATTATAGAATAAAAGATACTCACTTGACAAGTGAAGATGAAATCTTCAACTTAATCCCTTTGATGATGGTTGAAAAATATATATTGATGCTCCTTAGATGATATTCTTGAAGCATATTAAGGCCCCTACTTCAATGAGGGGGAGACTGCCTGGGAACCTTTTGAATATAATGATCATACCCTTGATCTTACTTCTCTTGATTGAATAGTCTACAAACTCTTTGAGGTTTCCTTTGGTGATGATAGAATTCAGATCTTAGAAATACTTCTAGGGTTTTGAATTTCTTCAAGATGATATGATATTTGACCTATAAATTCCTCTTTTGGATTAATATATTTCTAGTTTCCTTGATTCAACTTGACGAGGTTCTTTGTGATGTTTCTTTCTTCTTCTTCCTTGATGATGATCCCAAGAAATTTTCTTGTGTAGACTTCTTCTTCGATCTAGGGTTTGATACTTTTGATGTAGATCTCAACTTCACTATGATATCCTTTTACTTGCTTTGATGCCTTTCTTGAAACTTGATCCTTGAGAGTCTCTTTTATTAGGTGCCCTTTTCTTGATTTTTATAACTTAGCTTTGAACCATGTTGATAAATCTAGGGCATCAAGTATTAGGTGATTTATCTTCAATTAGTAACTACTTGTGAGTGACTTTTACTTCTTTAGATTAGGATATTCTTTACTTACATTATTAGTTTTATTATTCATCAAATAGTTATCAGTGCAGGAACATAAAGAGACAAGAGACACAGAATGTAGGCTATAATACAAGGGAAAAACATCTCAATATTTGAGAGGAAACCCCATACAAATTCTTCTTATAAAGATTCCAATTGATGAATACCAAGACTAAGACCCTTGACTTATTTTCCACTCCAATACCAAGACACTAGTTCTATTGAATGTAAACTTTCTTTTCTTTCCTTCATCTATAATATTCTTTTAGTTCGACCTTCTTAACACTGAGACTTTGTCACTGAAATGACACTGAGATCTCTTTACTATAGTTGCATCGAAACATAGATATAGTGGCAACATTAAAACAAATTATGTTCACTAAGATCTACCTGAACACACTGAGATGGTCATAAAAAATGTGATGGAAATGAACTATTATGGCACCGAGACTGTAAGATATCTAAACCAAATCATAGCACAAATCATTTCCATTTCACTATAGATTTTACCGAATTGTGGTCTCCATTAGAGCATTGAACTCTAGCTTCTATATACCCTTTTCTGAACTGTGTTTCTCCAAATTTATCCTTGTTGTACTGAGACAAAGTTACTCCCTTGACTGTGAGATAACATAGATCTTAACTCTCCAATCCTGTACCCTTGACTGAGCTCCTTCACTGAACTTGCATCTGCACTCCTATCCGAACTTAGCCTATAATTGTCATTGAAAATTTCAAAGAGATATCTGAATTTCTTCGTAGTGGAAATACGAAGACCTAATCCACATATAGCTATAGTAGTTATCCCATACAAATAAGATGACCTGAGAGTTCGAACAAGTGTGTCTCCATATTAGGTGAGCCAACATGAGTTTCTTACTTCATCTTGAAGCCGACTTGGAGAGGAGTAGCATGTGTTTGTCTTGGAGGGCTATTAGACAATCCTATAGACTTAAATACATTTGTAACATTCCCAAGAAGGTTATTCATATATATTGACTCTTTTTGACAAATCCTAAAGGTTCACAATGGGATCCATCTAAAAATAAAATCTCTTTCTCACGAAACCCATGAAACATGCATTACAATAATAATTTCAGTTTTCTTCTTTACATTGTTTTCAAAAATCACAATTACATGTCATTATGAAGACCGAACCTAGTTACCATTTTTCAAAACATGATAACTAAATACGTCATTAGACAAATTCTTATAATGCTTGATTTTGACACATGACATGCACTAGGTGCAATGACATGAAGACAATGTTTCTGGTACGACACACTACATAATGAAATGATATGGTACAAATTAAATTCATAATGGATTTAATGTATGTATCAATGATGCATTGTTGAAACATCTATATATATATATATGTGTGTGTGTGTGTGTGTGTGTGTGTGTGTGTGTGTGTGTGTGTGCTATGTTGGGTTATATAGTTAAATAAAAATATAGGAAGTCTAAGTTACAAAATCATTACTCAACTAATAAATCTAATATGAGTGGGAACTAAGAGATATATAGTTGTCATGTATCATTATGTTAAATAATTCTACAAACATGAGTAATGGAAATTTTAAGGGAAATTACAGTTTATAGACTAACTCGAGTCTTAAAAAAATTGTTGAGCATCACTCATGTTATGTTAAATTATGAAGAACACATTACATTAAATAGTTATAAAACTATGCTAAATGTTATATATGTGTGTGAGAAATGCTATAACTATAACTATGTTATATATCTAGTTACATAGTTATGTTACATGCGCATGTTATATTATATAATATATATATCTAATTATGTTTGTCTATAGTATATTAATAATAATTAATATATAGTTATTAATATATATTAATTAATTAAAAAAAAATATATTTACTTTTATATTTTAGAAAATATTTTATTTAAGTACAATTAATTTTATAAAACAACTATATTTTATTATTAACAAATATTTATTTAAATTTAAATAAAAAATTAAAATAAATTTCTTATTTGATTTAATAGAGGTTCACCATGAGCAACCATATTCATTTTTGTCAATTAAAGTTCCTAATTATTTATTTATTGGAGTTCTATAGTTTTAATTGTGTTTTATATTGAAATTTTTTTGCGCTTATTTCTGATCAACTTTTTTCAAAATTTGAAATGCATTTTTATTAACAAAAAAACAATTATATTTTTTTTAAATTTATTTCACTAAAATCCTAAAAGGAACTTTAAGATGTAAAATGATTATAAATAAAGTCATAGAAAATATTTATAATGAACATGTTAATATTGTATATAACGTATATAATGAAATTAAAAAAAGACCTGAATTATAGTTTTTTTGTGCTTTTAAAAAGTTTTCTTGTTGGTTTTCTAAGTTGTTTTTGGTCTTCACAGGTTTTCTTGGTGGTTTTTTAGTTGGTTTTTTTTGTTTTCAAGGGTTTTATTGCTGGTTTGTTATGGCTTTCATGGTGAGTTTCATGATTGTTTTATTTTTATTTTTTGTATGCTAGGTTTTTCTTCAAATTCAATTATTTTATTTTGCAAAACCAAATTAAATAAAAGAGATAAAAATGACAGCAAACCTACCTCGGTTTGAGCCTTTGGGTCATTGGCGAGGTTGATGGGCTGTTGGATTGAGTTCCTCCATCTTGGTCAATCTTGGAAATTCTTCATCAAATTCCTTTTCCTCTCATGATCTAAGCAAATTGAATTGTACAGCTCATGACCAGGGTATTTGAATTAGAAATAATGCTCGATTGATCTATATCTATCGACCAAGCCAATGGCTTAATTGAAAGATATAGCTCGATCGAGCTGTAAACTCGGGTTAGGAAACAAATCGATCGAGATTTTGTTTAAATTCTCAATTGAGTACTTAAAATTTCTCGATCGAGCACTTAAAATTGCTTGATTGAGTATCCATTTAAAAAAAAAAACATTCACTCATTTGGCCAAAAAGTGTAACCCAATTCCATGCTTTGACCCATATGCACTTAGCAATAGGAGGTTGGGGTTTTATAGTGAGCCCTAAATGTTAGGGTTACACAAGAATAATCAAATAATATCATGAGGGTAGATTCAACCTAATGATTAATCACTCTAACAAGAATATTTTGTGATTAAAAAAACCTAAACTTGAAAGAGTTAGTAACTAATTTTCAAAAAGACCTTAACTTGTAATATGAAGAAATTTCATTATAAATCTTTATACATACCTTCAATTACTCCTTATACAAGCCTGGTAGGTTTTCCTTCATGAGATGGGATCCCTCTTAAATATGATCAGATCTTTATTCAAGATCCTACAATATATTTCTTGACAAGTACAAAATATACAAGTACAATAGTGTGATGATCATCTAGAATCTAGAAATAGTTTCTAGGATTTTACTATAGCTAAGAATCATCATGTATCATAGATTGAATGTAAACTCTAGACAATTGTCAAATAATAAGTATATGAGAGGGTGAATGTCATATTTACTATTCTAAAATTATCAAACTTTAATGAGGATTTTCCATTTCAAAGACATATTATTAAACAACTTCAGAAAGTAGGAAAAATTCATATACCTTTGACTCAATGATCCATTGGAATTGTTTCTACAATTGCATACACACGTGTTAGATAAAAAGTAGTAACAATACTTACTTTATCTTGTTTTTCAAGCATTGTATACCTTTTGCTTCAATTCTGAAAACATTTGAGGAAGCTTCAAGATCATATATTGTCCAAATTTTGGATGATTGTCAAGATCTGGTTTTTCGTTTGGACGTGAACTATATATATGTGTGTGTGTGTATACCATAGGGATGCTATAAATTTATATGATTGTGATTTCGCTTTCAATATTATAGACATGCTCCTTTTTCTTTCAATTCACAGGTCTTGATCTTTCTATGTAATGCTTAATATGCTTATATCAATATTTTCCTTTTCCATGTCCAGAACTGTAGTATTAGTCTAAGTTCTCCTTTGTAGGATCATAATGTATTCAAATAAATTGAAATTTGTTTCGCTTCAAGAAGAAACCTCATAAAGTATTTTTCATAGGACTTCATTTGCTAGGGATACTTATATTTCTTTTCAAATACTTGTAATAAAGTCTTTAGGCTCTCATAAGACCCTCACATACCATGCTCAAATTTTAGATTTCTTCCTTCCTAGGACCATATTTGTTTTGCATGACTTGTAGCCCTTATGTTACCCTTTCTACCCTTAAGTAAAGGAACCAAACCTTGATACCATGTTGAGAAATCTAAGGCATCACATGATTAGAATTAATTAGGGATTTATCTTATAATTTCACAAGTGCTTGTGATATTTATTTCATTATTTCATTATTATTATTATCTTCTACATATCACCAAGACAAATTCCCAACAATAGGGACACCGGAGAGAGGCTCCAAGCCGAGGAAAAACCCCTCTCTAGGGGAAAACCCAATCCTGATTCTTCACTAGTAAATTAAGAGATAGACCAAGACTGATGACATTTATGCCAAGAACACCTTCCATCCATTAAGTCAACCTTGTTTGAAACAACGCATTTTCTAGTCCATGAAAAGAAATTCATCAAGATTCTGATCCTTCGTTATACTTATGTAACTTCAAATTTCAATATTCATTTAGAATTTTAGTCTAATGATTATAGATAGCTTATTCATACTCCTATCTTGTAATGAGATGTTGTCATGGTTCTACAAAAACCTCATAATTTTCTCCTGTATTATGATGCCCTGGTCCTGTACCTTCTTCTTTGGTCCTGTAGTCACCTCTTTGAAGCCACAATTATACAATAATACTTTTTTTCTGTATTTACCTTTTGGTCCTCTAATTACCTTCTGAAATCTTGGGCCTATAGTCACATTTTTGTCCTTTAATCTCTTCTTGAAACCTGATTTGTAGTCATATTGTCAAAACTGGTAGTTACACTTCTAAAGCTTCAAACCTATAATAATACTCCATTTCTGTAATCCTTTTCCAAAATTGTTCACTTTGTTTTCTTCCTATATCGAGTTTACTTGGGTATATATAGTAGTTTATGCCTATAATTTGAGTTGACATGAATAAATATAGGATATTACTTGTAGAATATGAAGTTGGATATAATTTCAAAGAGTTTTAGGTTGACTTGCAATATTACTTGATGGAAGAGTTTTTGACACGAGAAAATAATTTATTTATTTGACACTTATGAACCCAAGGAGGCTTTATTACATAATGAATTTGAATTTGACTCAACGAAGATATTAAAGGCCTTCAATGGAGGCTTGACCTATTGGCCATTGATCCAAGCATGAAATCCATTCTTTAATAAGTTAATTTCTATAATAATAAAATTTATTTTTCTTTGATTTGATAAATACATTACATCATGAATCCAATATAGTTATGAATACTGACAATTGTTACTTTCTCCAACATTTGATTCCATTGAGTTACATAAGAGGGTGGTGTAGAAATAACTAACACACCTCTGGGAATCAATCATGTGGACTAACAACTACCTTGAGTGTAATATACTTCCAAACTATTAGGTCCCTATAATACTAGTGATTCCCCCATTACTATTGTCATTATATCCCTTATTGTTATTGTTGTGCCCCTATTGTCTCCATATTGTTATTATTGTGCCCCATAGAAGCCCACTATTATTATTTGTGTGCCCTTAGATTATTATTGTTAGGTCGGCCTTGGTTATATTGTGACCCCTTAGACTTCTATATATAGAAAGGAGGTTTTGTCATTTGTATCATCCAAGAATTGTTCATATGTTTAATGTAAAGGAGGTTTCCCCCTCGAAGAGGTTTATTTCTAAGTCATTGATCTATATTTTCTATATTTTTGTGAGCTAGTTTTATTAAACAAACAAACATAACATTTTATTTTTTCTATAATCTTTTTAGTTAGATTTCCACACCTTTTCATTGACATAATATAATTGGAGTACATTTATATTAAATTGTAATTATATGATATTATTGCTCACTCTAAATTTCAATAATTTTTTTTGTTTATCTTTAAGTCATCTAGATATATAGGTTTTTCATTAAAACTATTATCGATCATCGTTTTACCGTAAGTCCACATAGCTAATTGTTTTTGATGAGGTAATTCAAACATGTATGTGTATATATCAAGAGAGATTATTACCATATAAGTTTGATACTCACAAGGTGTATTTGAATCCTCAAGTCGTTGTAGTCTTGGGTACAATGTATTCTTTACCAGGTATATATTTTTTTAAACTTAGGACATAGGGTCCCCATACAAAATTTCTTTGTGCTCTATCCAAAGTGGTACTCCATGAATCATTAAAATTATTTAACCTCTCAACACTAAAGATAAATAGTTATTGTCCCATTCACTTATGTATTACACTCATTAAGGGTTAAGAAATGTCCACATGACCACATCAAAGGTGGATGGCTTATATCTTATCAACGATATTGAATGATTGGAGTGTGGTGAGGGTAGAAACCATAAAATTAACTACCCTAACTAACAGCCAATTGTGCTTTCTTCCTTTTATCATCCAAACTCCTTGCCACTGCCTAGGTTAGAGTTGATAGAGGAATTGTCATGGTTTGATGGATTTTTTACTCTCTGAAAGTGTTCAATTGATGGGAATATACTCCTATATCTTCCAATAGCATTTATTCCTTACCTTTTTCCCCTTGAAAGTCATTTTACCAGGTATCAAATGAGTATTTATTGCGGCTATAATATTCCTTCGATTATGTTTTAGTATTCCTTTTGCACAAAGGATTTTGTTTTAAGGTTGCAAGTCATCTAAAGGGTTTCTAGTTCCAAAATGATTTATTCGGGGTTACTTAACCAAATTTCCTGGTCTCCTCTATTCATTTCTAGAGGGGGAAGTTCTATTATGGAATTCCCTTTTCACCCTAGACTTCCCCTTTTTTCTTGCCATGTCCAACTATGGATTTAGTTAATTTTGGGATGTTCCTGTTTATTATCAACCTTAATCATGGAGTGATTTAGGTAATAAATTGATTTAGGAATTTTACTCCTCATATGGTTAATACTTACACAGTTCTATAGTTTTATACCTGCCACGGGTTTCTCTTTATCTTTCTTGTTTTTTCTTTTGTATGTTCACTAGCATAGGTCTTATTTGAAGGGAAAAGTTTTAATAATCTATTTTGGCCATTTAGGTGATTGTTGTTTCCTTTTATGGCTTTGTTGACCAAAGTTTAGATAGTGCTATCACAGTTTTACACTCTAATTATTTTAGTAATTATTAGGTTTCCACATAACAAATTATTTATTGAAAATATTTTCCTTCCTTTCTTATAATTGTTTGTTTCTATAGGGTTTTGTGAGGGTTTAATAAGTGATAATCCTCTTACTATTAGAATCAAGATTCCTGTAAGTGACTTCCACTTCTCTTATGTAATGACCACTGACCCTTTGCTTTCCCATGGTTAAATTTCCTTTTATTTTTTCTTTGTGGATCTTATGAGATCGAGCTCTCTCTCTCTCTCGATCGATATATATATATATATATATATATATATATATATATATATATATATATATATATATATATATATTATATATATATATATATATATATATATATATATATTATATATATATATATATATATATATATTCAATAATTTCCTTTTTCCTTTTTATTTTGGGGGTTACAATACTGATTATAACCCTCTATCGACATGTTTTTTCAAGCCACGACTGTCTCAGAACTCTTATTAAGTAAAATTTAGATTTAATTTCTTTAATTTGATTCAGATTTTCGTGTAAAATACTAGTTATGACCTTCTAACTGAAGGTTCCTAGTTTTGGATATTTCAGGTTAGGTTCTCGACACCATTCAAGTGCAATTACTATATATAAGCTAACTTACCCTCCAAAGACACAAAATTATTTTTAAATGGTTATTCTTCTTTTGTAGGGTTTCCATGAGCCAACATGGTGATTGGGATAATAACATCCTAGTTATTATGTTTGTTGATATGTTGGCATAGGTTCACCCTAATATGATACAATAGTTCCTATCATGAGTTTTTTCACTCAATCTTGTTTATGTAAATTGTGTCTAGCTTGATTTTTTCTACTTAGATCCATTTTTATAAACAATGTTTTCTAGTTGAGGTTGTAATAGTCAACATTAACTATATAATTTGTATGTAACTGGAAGTCTTCTGAATAAAATTAATGTGCTCCTTTTCATTAATTGTTGATGGTGACATATCTAGTTTAAAACATGTTATTATGGTTTGTAATTTTCAACTGTATTTTTTCATAGTTACTTAGACTAAAAGTGGAGTTATGCTTTTTATTGTAATTTTAAGATGTTTAATACATTGTTACTAAAACAACTATACTTATAATAACGCATTTCAATCATTACTGTATTAATCATACTTCTGCAAGATGTTTAATAATTTGACTTCATCCATACTATTTTTTTCTTTGTTTATAAATATTGTTGAGTTTCATGTCTTACACTTATAAATTGGTTATATTATCAGTCCTTCGAGTTTCTTAAGTTGTATTATCAACATTATTAGTTGATTGAGGTTCCAAACCCATTTTGTTTTATGAATAAATAATATTTTGATATACATATATATTTTTATCATAATCCATAAAAGCTCTATTGTTTACATAATTTCTAATTTTAGTTTATGTTGGATTTTCTCATAATAATTTACTTTGACCAATTCCCATCTAATACCATACTTATATATCTTATAAATATTAGATTAATAAAGTATGATGATAATAAGACTCTATGTTATGGTTACTGTAGCCTTTTCCAACGAAAAATATTTTAAGATATTCAAGTCAACTAGCATTGTATGCATGTATAGGATTTAAATAGAATGCATAACTTACATAAATTTTCTTCTTATGTAACTTCTATGCCAACCCACATAGAATTTAACAAGGCCACTAAAATAAAAATGCTTTCTAGTGGATGTTACCACAGAGGTTTTTAGTGTTATAAAATTTGCAAAAATTGTCAAAAAAACCTCCACCACAACATTCATTTGTGGTAGTGGATGTTTTAGTGGAGTTGATAGCAAAAATTCATCACAACTAAAAAACTATGTGCCCCAAAAGGTTTTATCATATATATATTTTTAGTGGTACATTTAATGGAAAAAATCAACACCTATGTGATGCCACTATAAAACCATCGGGAATGGAAACAAACATTTGGAGCACCGATGCATCATATTTATAAAGTAATCGATTCTTTCATAATAAAAATACATCATATTAGATAATCTACATTACAATGCATCAGGGCATTGAATGTAAATAACGCTAGTGCCTGAAAAGTATACCGAGGTAGGAAAAAAATCTTGTATACATGCTTTTTTTTAAATTTTAGTGTCGCTACTTATGAGCTGTAAAAAAATATCAGTTCACTATTAATATAAAAGACAATTTTTTAAATTTGAATAATGCATCAGGGCGTTGGTTCTATGAAAGCCCAGGTGCTTTAAGAATTACAATGCAATGAAACATACAATCTTTGATACCATGCACCAGGGTGTTAAAATGAAAACAATATCAGTGCTTGAAAAGTATAACACCCTTTTTCTATTTATTTTCTGAACGCCCTGATCTTGTACTTTTTAGAAAAGGGACTAGGACATGCAAACAAATCTTATCGTACCAATTCTTTTAGGTAATATAATGCAACGATGCAAGTTTATTTTCGAGAAACATCAAGATTTTGTATGGGATACCATTTTTTATTATTATAAATATAATTTCTAAAAAAATCATGTTCAAAATGGTGTGCATTAATGTATGATGTCTTGGTATCCATTTTCTTGTTTCTAGAAACATCAACCCATGCCACTGCAATTATTGTGACTTTTTATATTTGTTATTCATCAAAAAATCGACATATATCTTATAACAATATTCATATAAATTAATTTTGATTAGTGCACTTGTATATGATGTTTGGATTAATTTGTTATATCATCAAATATGACATCTCTCTATTATAATATTTAATAATGCATATATTTAATCAGTGGTGTATCATTTCGCATAGACATTGGACAATGCAATATAATAAATTAAAATATATTTGATTATATATGAATAAGAGTCTTTGTCATATAAAAATGGGACAATTATTAGTACCCCTTATTTTCAATTGGACAACTAAATGCCCATTAAATTAAATAAATTTTTTTATTTCATAACATTTAAAAAAACAACAATTTGCATTGATACCCAAATAGATCTCATTATTTGTTGGAATGTAGTCAATGCTCAACGCTATTCTGACTTGGGTTGTTTGGGAATGAATGTTTTTTTATTGCATCAATTGTTTTCGTCGTCTTCAATTTCTAACTACAAAAATAAAAATAAAGTGTAATGAGTATATCTACATTGGTGATAAATTCAAAAAATGAAATAATAAATAATATACATTAGTATAAATTGAAAATCAATGTAACATAGAAAGAAGTGAGTCCTGAATTATACACATTCTTTCAAAACCAAATCTCATTCCTTCTTTCAACAATCTTATGTTGGCTTAGTTCCATACTTTTTTTCGTGAAAGTTTTATACTCCATAAAAAATCATAGGTTTAATATAAAGGATATTTTTGTTCTATCAATTATAAACACATAGAAGTAAAACAACATAAATACTTACAAATTCCACAAATAATTGTTGTTATGGCAACATATACTCACAATCCATATTAACCCAATGTTAATCAATTCTTATGATATCTCTTCTTTATATGTTAACACCTATTTGAATATAGTGAAGGATGGTTGTTGTGAAACAACTTAAAATATACAAAAATGAAATCTTAAGTTGTTATAAGGAAATATTAGCAATTACTATGAAACTTTGATATTGACCCTTGTCTTACTTGACGTCTTGTTTTATGTGTTGGATGGGTTTCCTTTTGTTTTCTTTTTAAGAAGAAAATTCTTGAAAATTAATATTTAATGCTAAATTATTTGTTTATATGTACCTAATATAAAAATTAAATTATTACATACATTTGAAGCACGTTGTTGTTGAGATGGTTCCTTTTGTGATGTAATTATGTCCATTTCTTTGACTATCTCCTTGTACACTTTTTTGGACATTCCAAATGACATGTTTCAAATATCATCTCATTGATCCTTTGAGATTTTCATAATCTTCCTGAAAATTGTTATAAACTATTTTTATGTTAATATATGAAAACTAAATATAACAAAATTTATATTAATAAATGAATACTTTGTAGCAATATATACATATAATTCTACAAAAGCATTTTAATTAGGAATATTATTTTTTGAAGTATTCTTTTGTTGTTGTTGTATTATTTTCTATTAAAAGTTTGGTAGGTCTCATTGACCATTTCTCTGGAAAAGCTTCCGTTAGTATTAATATAACTTGGTTCTTGGAATCATTAGATTGATTTATGTATTGTAAGTGGAAAATGCGTCTATACGTTCATTCCACTATATCCCTCATAGTTTTGTAAAATCATTTCCCCCTTTCATTAACCTCTAAAACCACTCCAAATGTGTTAAAGACCAATTCATCGTCAATTACATGTTTTATATATATTTTTCTTAGAATGATTTTTTTTATTTTATTGTTGATCCTTGTAGAATAGTAAACACATGTGAATTAATATACTGTTTGAGACATGTTATCTAATTTTCTTAAGTATATTATTAACGAACATTCAAAGGAAAACACTCATATTGGACAGTAATTTTTCATTCACCCAATTCATCTTTCTACAATTTTTCCATTAGGCTTTCATGCTCTTCTGCATTTAGATTCAAAATAGTTTTACCAAGTTTCCTCATTTGTGGCTCTCGATAACACACACTAACCAATACATATTAGTTAAACTTACATATAGTTCAAACCTATTAGTTTTGTAAAGAATTTACAAAGAACTTGTTTTTTTCTTTTTTGGACATGTTATCATTATGTAGGTAAGTAATTTTGCTGCTTGATCAGTTCTCATACATATTTTTATTAATATACAACCTGTATCATTCAACACAAAAGCCATTAAATATAGTTTATAAATAAATCCATAATTTTCAGCCAAGGATGTTTCTATAAAATAATGTGTTTATGGTAATCAATGCACCAGTGTGTTTAATTTAGTTATTACATTGGGCATTTAATTATTGAGCACCGATAACGATATATATATTTTTAATTACTTTAAAGTATGATGGTGCAATAGGTAACAATCAAGACATCACCATCACATGAAATAATGAAAACAGAAAAGAATAAACACGAGTTTTTTTTACTTAATAGTGCTATTTTTCATAGGCGCACAAATGTGTTTAATTTTTTAGCATCGACAATTTTTTTTTTTTTTTTTTTTTAATTATTTGAAATTAAGACGATGCGATAGGTAACAATAAGGGCATCATCATTAGAGTAAATAACAAAAAAAAAAAAAAATTAAACACAAGGGTTTTGACTAAATGATGTTATTTATCATAGGTCGACCAATGCATTATATAAAACATGGCGAACCGAAGAAAAATTGGGAAGGGTGGTCAGTGTTGTGATTTGATTGAACAATTGGTCCCCATGCTTTGCATGTTAAACAACTTATATATAATAACATAAACCCATTAAATTTAAAATGCCTAAAATGAAAAGTCTTAATTGTAAAGTGGTAGGAGTTAAATTCTAAGGTAAAATCTTGCACTCACATAAGTAAGAAGAAACAAGGGTTTAAGATAAGTATTAATTTTTTTGTTTTTTTTTTTTTTGTTTTTCATTCTGTTTTGTTTTATTTTTTCTTTTGAATTTTACTTAAATCTAAATAGGAGCATAGATTGTACTATTTGTTATTAGTAAAATCATCAGTAAAATTTTTACTACCTGGGGTTTTTATTTTTTCCTAAATTTTAATTAAATCTAACATAAATTGTAAACATTTTTATTAGTAAAATCAACAGTAAAATTTAAAATTTTTATTATGCAAGATTTTGAGTGAATCCCTATACATTTCAAATTTTGATCTTCTGAATAGTTATATTGTTCCAAATTATTCTTCTTATCTAAACTTCTTCCAATATGTCTCTCTCTCAAATCTCTCTTTTAGTTAAATATAAAAGAAATTGTAAAAAAAATTGTTAGTAAAAACATCAATAAAATTTAAATTTTTTACTCTGAAGGGTTTTGAGTGAATCACGATATCTTTCAAATTTTGATCTTCTCAATAGTTTTGTTGTTCGAAAATTGATCCAGGTGGATGTTGGTGGCCACCCACCTATCCCATTTGGACCCCCGCAACTGTCTCTTTCAGTTTTTCACTTTCCGTAATTGTAGCACAATTTACTATTTTTAGCAGTTTTTTTCGGGTCCTGAACTTCCGGAGCAGTTTTGAGGCCCTAAACGACGTTTTTTGGGAAATCTGGGGGCAACATGGGTCCATGGACCGATGTATCCCTTGCAAAAGCAGCAGTGCTCGGATATATCTTTCTAACGAGCTATTGTACGCATCAAATGGAGATCATATGTCAAAGTTACGACCCCGAGAAATTGATGTACCAATTTACCCAAACAGGGCCCACAATTTGGCGTTTCATCTTCTAGGGTTAGGTTTCAGGGTGTAAAATGTTTTCCATTGTTTCTTAATAATAAATAGGCCTTCGAGCCTCATTGTAACACAATTCAGAACAGTTCAAAGGCATGTAGCCACACATCTCTTCTCAGAGATAAGCTACTATCGCCTTAGCTCGTTTATTTCCATTAATGAAACGAAGTATTATTTCCACTGCATCTTTGTGTATATGGTTATCTCTGTAATTTGTTGCGTTCTTGTTTAAATCCGGATCAGTGGTATCAGAGTGGTTTGCTTTTTCTCTGTTTTTCTTTGCATTTCCCCAACGAGGTCTAGATATATGGAGTTAGGTCTTGAACTGGTCGAACCATTGCAGGACTAGCTTCGCAAATCCCGACGGCCTCCCATGGCGGATGAGAAGAAAGACGAGGGGGTAGGAGATCGTATCAAAATCTTGCTCGAAGAAGCCCTCGAGTGGCAAAGGAATGCGATGATGGATAGCTTTGCGCAGATCCTTCAGTGGCTACCTAGAGGTGACGCATCGGCTTCCAGCAGCTAC
This sequence comes from Pinus taeda, assembly GCA_000404065.3. NCBI lineage: Eukaryota > Viridiplantae > Streptophyta > Pinopsida > Pinales > Pinaceae > Pinus > Pinus taeda. Next base: position 93,683 of record APFE031019393.1, read on the forward strand.
TCTGGAAATGCCATGCCTTTTAAGGTACAAGTTAATTTTGAAATCCCCATCTTCAAGGGTAAAATAGATGCAGATGCCGTAGATAAATGGTTAAATATGCTAGAAGGATATTTTTCTGTTCATGAATTTTCAAGTCGGGAAAAGATTGTTTTCGCTCCTCTCAAAGCAGCCCCCCACGTCAAGGACTGGTGGGAAACCTACTGCGAGCAGAAGGATGAAAGCACATGTTCACTATTTTCAGTCGCACCTACTTGGGATTCATTCCGGGATGCCATCAAGGAGTAGTACTACCCTATCAAAAGCTATGAGGACAAATACATCAAATGGACCACGTTGCGGTAGGGACGGGACCAAGATGTGCCTGAGTTCACAAACATTTTTCACACCCTTCGCACACAGTTGGGTATCAAAGATTCTGAGTTGCATCTGGTACTAAAATACTGTGGTTGCTTACACAGATACATCCAGGAAGAGATGGAGTTCTTGAACATCTCCTCACTTGGCACAGCATACCAATACGCTGTCAAAATCGAGCCAAAGTTCAAACAGAAGAAGCGAGACTTTGGATCTGTAAATTTGAAGCCCAAAGGACAAAGCCAAGGTGGGGTGACCCAAGACAACCCGTCGAAGCCGCAAGAAAATAACAACACCATGAAACCGAAGAAGGACACAGGAAAGTGGTGTGAGTTCCACAAGAGTCCCACTCATAACACAAGTGAGTGTCGGACCAAGCAGTCACTGGTGGCCGAGTTGAAGGCTTCCGAATTAGATGCATGTTTCGACCTTGAGCCAGAACCTGACAAGGGGAATGGAAAAGGGAAGCAAATCATTGATGCGGATCCCAGTGCCATTGTTGCCACCGCCAAGATCCAAAAGAATGAACCTGAAGAGCCAGAGGAGGGGGAACGTCTTTTCCACTCACAGATGTGGGTGAAAGGTTTGCCGCTGCAATTCATTGTCGATAGTGGCAGCCAAAAGAACCTCATTTCAGCAGAGGTCATGAAGTGGTTGGGCCTACTGACTACACCACACCCACAACCATACAGCATTGGGTGGCTTCATGAAGGACGAGATCTTAAAGTTCGCCAGCAGTGCCGCGTTCCCTACAACATCAAGCCCTTCATATACGAGGTATTGTATGATGTTACACCTTTGGATGTTTGTGATGTATTATTAGGCCAGCCATACTTGTGGAAGTGACATGCTGTGTATCATTCAAGGCCTCATGCTGTCATTATTTCTTTGGATAATTCATTATACAGGATACCAAAGGTAGTCCCACCTACTGCCACCTCTTTGATCACTACTAAGAAAGGCAAAAAGCTCATATCACAGACTAGGAAATTTATTTTCTATCTGGTTCGCTCCCAAAGTAAGGGGAAGATTGTTGCTACATCCATGACCCCCACGCAGGGTTCCTCTACGCAGCAGCAGCAGCAAAGGAATATGGTCATGACAGAACACAGGAACAACTTCTCCTCAGCCACAGGGTACCACACCAGCTTCAGGTGGGCAACAAAGTCTGGTTGCATCTATAGAAAGAACACCTTATAAGAGGCCATCAAAAGCTTTGACCACTCCGACATGGTTCTTACACCAGTACCAAGGCTATGGGAAACAATGCTTTGAAGCACAACATTTCTCCATTCCTTTGCTTGCACGGAGTGTTCAATGTGGACCGCTGTCGACCATGCTTCCCACCATTTCTGGACACATCAGAGATTGCAGAATAGCTCACCAGCGACCTAGCTCAGCAGAAGCTTCCTCATCTCAGGGAGGATCTCAACACAATGGGGACCATTGCTTCCTAAGGGGGGAGGAATGATCTAGGTGGATGTTGGTGGCCAACCACCAATCCCATTTGGACCGCTGCAACTATCTCTTTCAGTTTTTCAGTTTCCGTAATTATAGCACAATTTACTATTTTTAGCAGTTTTTTCGGGTCCTGAACTTCCAGAGCCATTTTGAGGCCCTAAATGACGTTTTTTGGGAAATCTAGGGGCAACATTGGTCCATGGACCATGTTGCCCTTCGCAAAGTAGTAGTGCTCGGATAGATCTTTCTAACGAGCTATTGTACGCATCAAATGGAGATCATATGCCAAAGTTACGACCCTGGGAAATTGATGTACCAATTTACCCAAATGGGGCCCACGATTTGGCGTTTCATCTTCTAGGGTTAGGTTTCGGGATGTAAAAGGTTTTCCATTGTTTCTCAATAGTAAATAGGCCTTCGAGTCTCATTGTAACACAACTCAGAACAGTTCAGAGGCATGTAGCCACACATCTCTTCTCAGAGATAAGCTACCATCGCCCTAGTTGGTTTATTTCCATTTCTGGTTGCAAGCATATTTCAGTATTTTCCATTAATGAAATGAAGTATTATTTCCGCTGTATCTTTGTGTATATGGTTATCTCTATAATTTGTTGTGTTCCTGTTTAAATCTGGATCAACAATATTCTGGTGTTCCATAATGCTCCCAGTATGTCTCTCTTGCAAATCTCTCCATTCAAATTTCGGAAAAAATAATGAAATGGTCAATAGCTTATTGCGATTTAAAAGACTTTATGAAATTAGAATTTGAAAATCAATTACCACTCATTTTTAAATTTGAAAAAATAAACACACTTTTCCTTTCCTTTTTTTTCCGAACATTGGTGTGTTTCAAAGTAAAATGCACCACTGTATTTATGAGAAATGCACACCACATAAGATAACTTATTGGTGCACTAATTTTTTTTAACTTACTGATATGATAGAAATATATTTTTTTTAGATCCTCGAAACTGTTGTGGTTATTATTTTAACGCATCAATGTAGTTATTAATTAAATGCATCATTGTGACTAGTTTTAGAAGAACACCCATATCATATAATTTTTTTTTTAATTTTTGAAATCCCAGAAACTGGCGAGGTTATTATGCTAAGACATCGATGCTATTATTATTTAAACACATCGGTGCGATTAGTTTTAAAAGAGATCCACTATAATAAAATTTCTTGTTTATTTTTGAGATCTTAGAAACGGATGCATTTACTATTTTAACGTGTCAATGTTTTTATTATTTAAATGCATTAGTGCAGTTAATTTTACAAGTGCACCAATATGCTTTAAAAGTTATCTAAATTTTTATTTTTACATAAAACGAGATATTCATCTCAAATTATCCTTTAGGATGTATCCACATGAGTTAGATTAGTTCATAGTATACATTTTCCGCTTACAGTCGCCTTATTCTTGAAATATGGTTTGAAAACTCTATTGATATTTAGATTGTGGTTATATGGTTCTCAAAACTCGTTTTAGGTATGTAGAAAAATTTATTGCTGATTTTTTTTCAAATGCAGGGAGGAAATATCATAATATCAAATAGCCAATTCTTCAAATTATAGCTAGTTCCATATCACTCAAATTCCTTCATGAGGTTCTCCCTTTCCATCTCTAATAAGTTCATATTTTATTTATGTTTTGATTAAATTTACTTTTTTTTATCCATTTCAATTTGAATACAAATGTATCCAAATTTGTTGAATCTTCATTCAGAATCAAGCTTAGATGCAAAAAATATTCCACGATTTAAAAAATGTCAGAAGCTCTTATTAGCTGCAGTATACTCCAAGAAGTTGGTAGATGGAAATGGATAGTCACTTTACCTTGCTAATTGCAACATGGAATCTTCCAACTACAAACCTAGATTAGCAATGGTAATAATTGTTTAGTATAATGTAATTTCAACAAAACAATTATATTGTTCTTACTAATATCATTGACGTACTAATTTTCAATATTTTTTAAAATTAGGATTATAATGATGATCAACAACCCACATACCATATTCCAAAGCACCCCACAACAATGTGAAATCAAGATAAGGTTGTATTAAGAGAAAATCTGGGAGAGGAAGAATACAAAGAATGGTTGAATCAACTAATTATTCAATTCCCACTACATCCAAATTCACCAATTAGGAATGACTACATTGATAGTAGTTCTTCATCACAAGTTGGAAATGGAGGCAATCAAATAGAGCATGGCATGGATGATCTCTTATGAGATATGAATGTGATGGAGGCAATGTTGTTAGATGTGTTCCAGAAATACGAGCTAAGGGATGATGTTCATATCACTGATACCTTATTCAAACGCCTGAAATCTGCTTCCACCACCCCTCTCTTTGGACATAGTGGCTAGTCAAATTATACCCAGTTGGGGATAATGATGTTAATGTACAACTTGAAAGCAAAGTTTTGCATGTCAAATGCATGTTTCTTGGCAATTTTGAAGTCAATGACCATGACCAAGTCCCTTATATTTTGAGAGATATTATCACACAATCAACATTAAAAATGGTCAATGCTATGAACATTAAACATTGACATTCTACATTTATATTACCCACCAACTGCAGGTTATTAAAATATATTTTTCTTTTGGGTGATAATGTCTTGCTTAGTAGCTGTGAAGAGGAAAAGTAGTTGCTGGAAATGTTGGGTATTGAGTACATACCATATCATGCATGTTTGAATTATTGTATTCTATATATAGGACAATATGAATACAAAGGGATATGTCTGAAATTTGGGCATGACAGGTACCATAAATAAAAAAGGGTAAATCATATTGTCCTCCTCATAAGATATTGAGGAACATGCCAACAATCCCAAGGATTCAAAGGCCCTTTCATTCCAAAGAATTAGCTATGTTGCAGGGATGGCATGCCTCACATAGAAATGAGTTAGGAGTTATGTGAATCCAAACATATTCAATAGCCATGAATAATATAGAGTATACATGGCCCAAAAAATTCAAGGATGAAGTAAGAATTCTATGGCTCAACATAGACACGAATGGTGTCAACCCATATTCCCCCCAAAACACCAACTATTATGTTTAACTCGTAGTAGTGATAAATAAAAATACCCCCCCATGGTTGTCCATGAAGAATAAACATCTTACATTGGTTCTCATAGTCCATGGTAGAAAACAAGTGAAGAATATGGATTTCTACTTACAACCATTGGTAGATGAACTGAAGGAATTATGGGAAGGGCAAAATGTATACAGTGCATGAAACCCCATCACAATAGAGAGGATTTTTACATTGTATGGCATATATGCTTACACCACACATGATTATCTATGATTAGGAGTTTTCTCTGGTAAAATACATGTTTATTGATTTGTTTATATATGTAACAATATTGTTTCACATATTAATTTAATTCACTGCAATTTTTCTTATCTTCATGATCGCTAATATGCCATGTATTATACATTAATTTTGCAGTTCTTGTAACGAAAAGGTATCATGGATGTAAATTTTGGGGAACTTCTCTGAAGGATATGTGTTCTAACCACCTATGAAGGCCAGTGTATGACTACTCCATGGTATTCTTCCCAGAAGAACATTCTTACAAAAGAATGACATTCGCTTTCAATGGTAAACCAAAGAGAACCCAAAGGCATACAATAATGAGACCGACTAAATGGATTAGAGAATATGAAAGAGAGAAGGAGAATAATATCACATAAATTTTCAATTCAAATGGGGAGTCTATGTTCAGTGATATAGAATTCTTCAACACCTATCTTGATAAATTTCCCATTGGGATGAAAAGGAAATATGTCTTTTATGAACTCCCATATTGGGAGCACCTAAAGATTGGCCACTTACTAGATCCCATGCATATATTGAAAAATGTTTCATCTTCTTTATGGAGGAACATATCATTGAAAGAAAATGACACATTAGCTATTAGGAGAGATATTATTTCTTCAAAAACTAAAAAGAAACATTGGCCAAGACAAGAAAGTAGAGGAGAGGCTAGTATCTCTTTGTCTTTAAAAGAAGGTTATGTCCCATGGATTTAAAAGAAATATCATATTCCTTTGGCAAAAAAATCTATAATTGGTGTGAGGGTGCCTTCTTTATATGAGTCTTCATTATGGAATTGTGTCACTATCGAAGACCATTTGTCGGGGTTCTAAATCACATGACCATTTGAACCTTCTAAGAGTATGTATGTCAAAAACATGAGTTGATTACTGTTATTATTTTTATGCAATGGGATAAAATATATTAATTTTTGTATGTGTTTACTTTGTAGTGTCATTATCCTCTGCTCATGCTTGGGTTTGTGAACCATTACTTTCCCCACAGCCTATGATGTTCCATATCTAAATTATCTCCATTTGTACGTTGGATCACATAAAATTAGATTCAGATGGCTAACATTCCATGGTGGCATCAAGAGATATAAGATATTTCTTGTATGTTTAAGAAGGAATTGTCGATGATTTTCAAGGACTTGCATGTTCATATTCTAATTTACCTAGTAGATGAGATTGAATTAGTTGGGGTGGTTTCTTATCATTGGATGTTCTTCTTAGAGAGGTACATGAAGAAATTGAAAGGATTTTTTAGACAAAGGGAGAACCCTAAGGGGTTTATGGCAAAGGGGTACATATCGTATGATTATTTGTATTATGTTAATGAATACATCAATTAAATAAAAAACACACTTGTTGCAGTGATTTGGGACAATGAAATGGATGAAGAGGAAAGAGAAGGGGAGCTTCTCCAAACAAATGGAAAAAGGCACCTGATAAAGAGTAAGTGAATTATCATTTGTCAAACTTCTACACAATAACTATTCACACAAATCTTCATAATTCATATGTTGGTCTCATATGTACAATATATGTTTTTTTATTTCATCAATGAATTTAGAAATCGAAGCCATTAACAAATCTAGTATTTCCAATTTAGAAGCGACACAACCGTGGGTCACATTATATGAATGAAAGAGGAGGAAATGGGATAGTAATAGGAAAGAATTCAGATGATTGGATAGTAGAAGTGTGCCTTATCCTAATTATTAAAAATAAAAATGTGCCAATGATCTGCCTCGACACTTGGGTCATTGATCAAGTAAGAGATAAATATGGTGCATTTGGTCATTACTCAGATGTTGAAGAGGGTGCGCTAAACATAGGGATTGGTTGCAACAACATGGTAATAATCTATTTTTACACATTTATTTTAACTTCATAACGCACCTTTGAATTGTAACATCCATATTTTATATTTTAATTATGTTTGAGTTATTAGACACATGACATTGTGATTTTTTCACTTTTTTATAGGTGCATTTTTTCCCATCTATGTGGGAATATGGACATCATTTTCACACAAAGGATATCAATGATGGATGCATGACACAAGACAGTGTAGTGGAAGATGATTTTGACCAATCTAGTCATGCTAGCCACCACAATTAGAACATAATAAACGAGACATTAGGTTACGTCAGAAATATACAATAGATCATTGTAGTGGAATTCTCTTCATTACAATATGTTATTTTTAGGTGTAAGTGGTGGGAAACCTTTGATTGGAACAATGTAAAGGAAGATCGTGATAGTGTGCTAATATCTGTCAACTCATAGAAACGTGTGGCATGAAGCTAGAGAGCCTTATGTTTTCCCGAAACACTACAACAAGGTGTTTTTTACCTAGATGTGTTGGATAGGGATCGATGGTTCTTATTAAGACACGACCCTAGATCAAAACATATTTTTGAGAAAGACAACCATATTATACCAAGTGAGGAAGATAACTAGGGTGATGACAATTGAGAGTGATATGTACTTGTGTTATTTCATCATTTATACTATTTTTGTATGTTTTATTTTTCTTTATTTCCCTAGTTATATTATTTTTTATTCTTGTTTTTGGCATTTTGTATAATTGGTAAGATACACAATCATTTTTTACACATTGTTTTCTAAGTGGAAACATTTTTACACTTAAACTAGAGTTTTCCAATTGGTGTAATTTATATTTTTAAAAATTAAATTTTAAATATTGTTTAATTTGTTTAATTAAGAAGATATCAAGTATATTATTTGTTAAAAGGCTAAATCTAATATAGTATGATTTTTGTATTATTTAACTCATATTTTCAAAATGTTATATCTTTATTACTAGAAAAGAGTTTGCTTGCCTCTTTAAGGGAGAACTTCCAGTAGAGAAAATTCCCAACTACAAGTAATTTTACAGGTGTTATTTTACATTTCTTCCTCCTCTGCGGAGAGAGAAATTTGTAATTTAAATTGGTAAGAGTTGCTATAAATATCAAATTTAAGTTGCTTGAAAGTCTCATAACTTTCGTGATAAATTAAATTTTATTAAATAGATTTCTTTTAAATTATACTAGACCCAAATTAATTATAAAATTTATGACTTAAGTTTTTTTAAATTTAACAATAGATTGATTTTGTTAGATTTCAAAATTCTATGGTATTCTTTTGGTTGACGCTGTGGAATATCACATGAGACGGATTAATCGAATAGTGCGGTCTGAAATTTATGCATCTTTCATATAATTATATATTAACAACGAATCAACAGAAGACGAGAGTGATTCAAATCTTCATTATTAAGAAATCTCTTTTTAGAATGCAAATTTGAAAAAAAATGCGCATTTGTCAAATATTTAATTCTCTTTAAATAGTCTTCGTTAATGTGTGATATTGGTGGAACTATAGCTGGTTGTATATCTATATACAGACCATACATAATTTTTCATTGTTTAATTTATAATTATTAATATTTTATATTTAAAAATTGAACGTGTTACACATTTATTAAGAAGAGTTTCGGTGTAAATCACATGTAGAAAACCTTTGTCCATGCTTTCGAACCAACTAGTGTGGTTCATTGTCAGGACAAGTTGAGGAGTCAGATCATGGCTGCCAATTATATAGGGAGAGCAGATCATCCAAATGGCTAGGTTGACTAGGTGGACCATCAACGACTATCTAAAATGGCTCTAGATTAAATAATAATATTAAAATATTAATAATTCAAAGGTAATAACTTATTAGTAATAGAATAATTACTAATTGTAATTATTAGTTATTCTATTTTATTTTTATTAATATTTTTCTTAGGTTAATAAATTTAATTAATTTTATAGTTTATTTAATTCATATACCCATTAGGATAAGTAAGGGGGGCGGTTTATATATAGAATGTTCGTTTGACTATTTTATTTAGGTGTTTATATATTTAAATTACCTTAATTGAGGTTTAGCTCTCCTGAATATAGATCACATATTGTGCTATCAAAGTCTGTGACTTATGGATCACAAGAAGCCCTCAATTCAAACAATTGTGTTACACATTTTCATCTTATTAAGAACTAACTAAATTATTTTACCTGTAATTATTTTTTCCTTGTGAGTATTGAAATATTCTACTAATTAGGTTAGAATGATTCTGTATAAACTATCTAGGAAATAGAAGAATATTTATGTAATTTTACAATTATAGTTCCAACCATATTAAACTTTGTAATTTATAAAAATATCTTTGCATATTTTTTTAAAAGTAAGTCATTTTTCATGTAATTTCATATATAAAACTTTGAAATAAGTTCACCAATAAATAATCTATAATAAATATGATTT
>APFE031019400.1:0-14605 GCA_000404065.3 Pinus taeda
TGTTGGGTCCCTATAATACTAGTGATTACCCCATTACTATTGTGTTATACCCCTTATTTATATTGTTGTGCCCCTATTACCCACATATTGTTATTTCTGTGCCCCATAGAATCCCTCTATTATTATTTGTGTGGCTTTATATTATTATTGTTAGGTCGGCTGGATTATATTGTGACTCCTTAGACTCCTATATATAGAAAGGAGGTTTTGTCATTTGTATCATCCAAGAATTGTTCATTTATGTAATGTACAGGAGGTTGCCCCCTCGAAGAGGCTGAATTCTAAGGCGTTGATTTATCTTTTCTATCTTTTCTTGAGCTGGTTTCATAACATTTGGTATCAGAGCCAAGTTCTAGGGTTTCGCTCCTCCAAATAGGTCATCGTGGCATTTTCGCTATAACTTTTTTTCTGCGACGTTTCAGAAGTCCAAAAAAAACCCATTTGAGAATACATCGCGTTGCAGCTCGGGTCCAAATTTCAAAGCTTTTTGCGCTATATTTGCGGAGATATGATCTGAGGAAGTTGCTCTTTTTGCAGACTCCTGAATTACATTCCAAACAGGTGACCTGGGGAAAATCGTCATAACTTTCTCTCTGAGCATCAGATTGAAATTTCGCAAAAAGGTATAGAAAGAGGACAGACTGTAGTTTCTTCTAGATATTTTTCAGAGCCAGAAATCCAAATAGTGACACGTGGCACTTCATACAAGTTAACTCTTCTGAAAAGGTCTATAATCAGGTCACTATGGGAGATTTGGCATAACTCTTCATTGGAGAATCCAATTGGGGTCAGACTGGTGGCATTGGAAAGAGGACACAGAGAGCTACCATAGGGCACAATTTCAGAACTGGATGTTCTGAAAGTACAGAGATACATTAGAGGCAATATCGAGCTCCTACAAAGAAAAAAAAAGTGTGTAGATTTTTTAAAATTTTTGCTTAAGATTGGTTTGAAAATTTATTTTGAGGGAATTCAAAGGGCTAGTAGAGCATTATTATCGGTAACTGATGCCCCGAGGAAAGAAAATGAAAACACCTAGTAAGGAACCTGAAAGCTCTAGCATGACTCATGAAGAAGATGAAGAAATGCTACATGATATATCAAAATTACAGGACCAAGTGCAAAAAATGTCAGTCTCACAAAAGCTAACAGAAGCTAAGATAAATGGCATGGAATCTATAAGATAAAGGGCATGGAAGACGATTGGAAGACAGATTTGAAGACAGACATGGACGATTTGAAGACAGATTTGAAGACGGACATGGACGAATTGAAGATAAATATGAATAAGTTGCTACAAGAAATAGTCACTAAGGGTGAAAGGGTAGTAAATGAAACTCATGATGAGAACAAAAGAAATGTTAATCATGATTCCATAGACTCTAATGTGGGATCGAAGACCCATCATATTCCAAAAATCGATATGAGGAAGTTTGATGGCAAGGATCCCGCAACATGGATATTATAGATAAAGCAATTTTTCGATCTCAATAATGTGCAAAACACACAAAAGGTACGTATGGCAACTTTATATTTGGAACGAAATCAGTTTGTATGGTATCAATGGCTTTGCTCTCGTAAACAATTTATCACTTGGGCAATTTTTACGGAAGAATTGATAGCACATTATGAGGATACAAAAAGAAACACTTTTTTTAGCCAATTAATAAGTCTCAAACAAAAGGGTTCAATAATGGAGCAGATTGAGGAGTTCCAAAAATTGAACATAAGGGTAAAAGATATTCCAGAGGAGCATAGGATTGATGTGTTTATAGGGTCTTTAAAGGATAATATCCAACATGATGTTCGCCTTTGGGACAGAGATAGTACACACTGGCAGATGGATTAGCAGATGGAGTTCTCCTTGGTTGAGAGGGAGTGTTAAAATTGGCAACTAGAGCCAAACTCCATGTGGGTCTATTTATTTATGGCAACGGATATTTTTCTTGGATTCCTCTCGTTGAGAGGTGTAGGATTGATCTAAAGATCATCTGATTCCGACATGTATTCATAGAGATATGAATTTATTTGTGTTATGTGACAATTCGTCAAGGCCGACCAACAACCAAATTACCCCCATCTATCCTCAACATTGCACTATAAATAGAGGTGGCTTGCAAGTCATTTTAGACACACCTCTTGTGATCTCTTCGTCTCCACTTGTTTGGGTTTTGGTGGAAGGAGGAGTCTCTAAGAGATTACATTGTTCTTGGGAGAAGGTATAATGTTGCCCTAGAGGAGTTGCCCTAGCCCTCTAATGCAATCATGGAGGAGAGACCTTATCAAAGTCATAGAGACTTTAACGCAGCTAAGAGAGGCTTTAACGCGGGTCTAGAAGAGACCTATGACGCTATTCTAAAGTACCCTAAACTCAGCCCTAAAAGAGATCTAACTACAGCAAAGCTTTAGCCCTAATACGTTGTCCTAGGTCGTAGCCATTGAGGGTTTGTATGTAGCAAGGGGAGGCCCTTACAAGCCCTCATCCGCAGTCCAACAAAGAGTAATCTAGCCGCAAAGAATGGAGGGTCAAGCTATTCCCTTGCCGCAGAGAAAAGAGGAGTCTTACCACAGCAAAATGATGCCTAATCTGACCTTGGACTTGGACAGGGAAAGCATCAAACTTTAGGAAAATAAGGAAGGTCTGGAAATCAAGTGCAGGTGGCTTGTATGACATGGAGAAGAGTGCTGAAGGGTATGTGTTGAAGTTTGTCCAGCAAGGCATGCTTGGACAGAATATTTTAGGGTTGTGTTGACAATAAATGCAAGGGCATTATTGTTACATGTTGCAGACCTTGATTTAGAAGCTGTGTACAGTCACTTGGATGGAGCAAGGGGTGTGGGATCCTGAACTTGATGAAGGCTATGAACAGTGAATTCTGTGGAAGAAATCATTGTGTTGAAGACCTTGGTACAGTGACCTTTGGAGCAATAAAGGGCATATTAATATAGGCCTATGTTCAGTGACCTTGGTAGAGCTTCGTCATTGATAGAAGGTAGATTGATGAGCTGATCATATAAGAGAATATGAAAGTGTAGTCTTCCTTGTGAGCAGCAGACGTTAATGATGCTACCTGAAGACTGTGTTAGGCCGTAGGCAATAACACCACAGTCAAGCATTTCGTATGAGTGTATGAGGCCTATATATGCCCAGATCTTTAGCATAACTTGTGAGATATTACTGCTGAGATCCAAGACTATTTTGATGACTATTAGAGGGTTGATGATGTTGCTGCAAGATGAGATGGACAGAACTACTATCATGGGTTAGTATTACTACGTTGAAGATTAGTCAGCTAGCAGGTGCAGCATGGTGATGGAATCACCTTGGAGAATCAGTTGAAGACTAAGGACTGATAAGTATGCCTTCACCTAGGTTCAGAACTGTAGTCCTTGTCATCAGATCTTCAACTGCATTGTGTCATCTTCATGGTGAAGATCTCTATCTACTGAACTATTGAAGATTATAAGAAGATTTGATCAAGTGTTTCCCCACATTGGGGTTTGTCCCTAGCTGGCACCACATCTTGTGTCCTCTTGTCTTGGCTTATCCTCTACGATTTATGTTTATGTTCTATCTGCATTTTACTATCATGCTAAATGTGATTAGTAATATGGAATTGATATTGAGCTAATATGGAAAATTGAAGTAAAATTGCTCTAAGCATAGAACATATCAAAATTAACACCAGGCCACTAGGATAAAAGGGGTTCCATTCTATTCGAGTGCATTTTGTTCCATAGATGAGCAGAGTAGCTACAAGTGGAATAAACAAAAAGCAAACAGAGAGGGTTTGTGTTCCTAGTAGCCCACGGGCCACAAGTCCAAATCCTTTGTACTTGCATCCATTTATGTTCACAAAAAGAAAGAGTAGAACCACCTCACATTCCAACTGGGTTTTCTCCCATAAGGGTTTCCCAGAGCATATCTTGTGCCATTGTGATTTGTGAGTGTTCATTTTCCCATTGTTCTCTATTTTCCATATTTCATAGAATGCATGCATAAGCAGAAACTATAATTTAATAAACCTATGGATCTAAGGAAAATCAATTCTCATAGTATAGATTTCAGATTTTCAGTATATTTTATCACATTTGTTGTGATGAACTATCTAGTGGAATATCCACGAAGGATTATGGATCATTGAGGGCGTGTCTAGAAGCACTTCCAAACATAGATGAAAAGTTCAATTATGTGATTGATGATCCACATAATGATTTGAGATTTGGAAATGGAAATCACAAATAACTTTTCTTTACAAAATGATTGTAAAAATGAACCAAAAAAATATCCAACCATTTAATGAGAATAGCTATACATCTCAAGAGAGTGTTAATTTCAACATCTTATTTTGTAATTAACAAGTTGAGGGGCAGTGAATACAGAAGCAGAGAGGCAGAGATCGTGTCAGGAGGATCAGTGCAGCAGCCGGGAAAGCTAACACAGAGGGCAGAAGCCGGAACTGCCGAGAACAGCTGGAACTGTCGGGAACTACCAGAACAGCCAGGAAAGCTGACACAAAGGGTAGAAGCCAGAACTGTCGAGAACTACCAGCACAGTCGGGAAAGCTGACGCAGAGGGCAGAATTCAGAATTGTCAGGAACAGTCGGAACTGTTGGGAACAGCTGGAACAGCCGGGAAAGCTAATGCAGAGGGCAGAAGCCGGAACTACCGGGAACAGTCGGAACTATTGGGAACTGCCATAACAGCCAGGAAAGCTGACGCAGAGGGCAGAAGCCGGAACTGTCGAGAACAGCCGGAACTGTCAGGAACTCACGAAGCTGTTGGGAAAGCTGACGCAGAGGACAGAAGCCGAAACTGCCGAGAACGCTGACGAAGAGGGCAAACGTCGAAACTGTCGAGAACTGTCGGAACTGCCGAGAAAGCTGACACAGAGGGCAGAAGAGGCTGACGCTGGGGTTTTTCGTGGGGCGGATTGAAGCTGAGGAGTTGTCGAAGTGTTTATCCGGGGTTTCAGCCGAAGCATCTGCATCCGAAGAAGAGGTATTACTACCGAGATTTTTCTCTATTGGGTGAGCCAGATTTTGCACCCAAATTGTATTCTGAAACTGCTTAATAAATCAAACCCTCAGATAGCTGCACCGTTTTCCCGCATTGGTTTTTCCAGGGACATTAGTCCAAAAATAACAGTGTCATTTGTGTGCTTGTTTCCGTTCCCCTCAGTTGATGATCTGTAATGTGTTGAGCATGTACTTGTGTTTATTTTCAGTATTTACATGGTAAATAACTTGTTAATTAATCAGAACAAGTAGGAAGGAATAAATCAGAAAGTACATGGGGGGTTTCTAACTATTAGACTTAGAAACTTCAACATGGTATCAGAGCATGGTTGCAAATCACAGGAGAATTGAGGACATTAGCCGAGCAGAGCAGCAGCAACAGAAAACAGTTGTCCCGAGTGACAGACGTTGTTCCTCGCAGCAAAACAGCAAGGAAGGGGTGAGACAGTGCTTGCGTCATCAAGTTTAGGCCAAGAAGAGGTTGCGCAGAGGCTGAGGGAGGCAAAGACAAGCTCATGCAGAGCCACGTAGAGGCCAGGAGGGCTGACGCAGTTGGCTAAGGGAGCTAGTTTGTCAGTGCTGGAACTGCGCAGAGCCTAGGAGCTCTCACCTTCAGGTTGTTGGGGTTTAGGAGGCTATGGATAAGTTGCAGAGTGGAGCTGGTGGGGTACTGTTGTCAAAACAATACCTAACAGGGCAAGGCCAAGGAGGAGGGAGTTGCTACGAAGGGTTTTTAGCCGAGAAATCCAGATCAGTGGTGCGATTGCACAAACGATCAGAGTAGGGAGCATCTTGACGTCGGCAAAAGGATTTCTAGGAGGGAAATCGAGGCTTAGAAAGAGTCACATACTTCCAGGAGGGAAGTAGAAGAGCAGCAGAATGGCACTACATGGAGTAAGAGACTAGGATAGACTGGACGAAGCCTCAAACTTCGTAGTCTGGAAGGCCAAAATCTTATCTGTACTTGAAAAAAATTGTGTCAAGCACTTCGCCTTGAAGACAATAGCGGTCCCAGTTGACCCAGCTAACAATGACAGGTATGAGGAAGCAATGATGAGGGCCAAGAGTATCATTCTTGACGGCGTCAAGGATCATATAGTACCACATATTGCCGAGAAGAATACGGCACAGGAGATGTGGGAGGCCCTGACGAAGGATTATGGATCATTGAGGGCGTGTCTAGAAGCACTTCCAAACATGGGTGAAAAGTTCAATTATGTGATTGATGATCCACATAATGATTTGAGATTTCGAAGTGGAAATCACAGAAAACTTTTCTTTACAAAATGATTGTAAAAATGAATCAAAAAAATATCCAACCATTTAATGAGAATAGCCTTACATCTCAAGAGAGTGTTGATTTCAACATCTTATTTTGTAATTAACGAGTTGAGATGGACTCATGTACGCGAGCATAGGCCTCCATCCTAGTGTTGTTGATTTGGGGTAGCATCGAATGTGCTCTAGCCACGAAATTTGGTGGAGAGGCTAAGGCACATCAGATCTCCAATACCCAGAAAGGGTTTGGGCAGATTCTAAACAGTTTGGGAGATATTAAAATAATTAATATTTTTAATAGAGTCCCTAAGTCTAAACATAGGAAAATTAAAATATTAATGTGAATTAATATAAAACTATGTTAGAATGGTCCAAAAGTCATGGATAAAGCCAGATCTAATCTTAATCGTTGATTAGGGACTTAATCTTGGTCGTTGATTTATCAACGAGAAAAGTATAAGAGGAGGCTTGAGGGTCACTTGAAGAACACACCAAGAAATCAAGATTTCGACTTTTTGGGGCTAGGTTTGTTGAGAAAGTTGAGAGAGTAATCTAGAGTTGCAGCTGAGGGGCAGTGAATATAGAAGCAGAGAGGCAGAGATAGTGTCGGGAGGATCAGTGCAGCAGCCGAGAAAGCTAACGCAGAGGGCAGAAGGCGGAACTGCCGAGAACAGCTTGAACTATCGAGAAATGCCAGAACATCTGGGAAAGCTAACACAAAGGGCAGAAGCTGGAACTGTTGGGAACAGTCGGGAACTGCCAGAACAGCCGAGAAAGTTGACGCAGAGGGCAGAAGTCGGAACTGTCGGGAACAGCCGGAACTACTGGGAACTGCCGGAACAGCCGGGAAAGCTAATGCAGAGGGCAGAAGCTGGAACTGTCGGGAACAGTTAGAACTGTTGGGAACTGTCGTAACAGCCAAGAAAGCTGATGCAAAGGACAAAAGCCAGAACTGTCGAGAACAGCCAGAACTGCCGGGAACTCACGAAACTGTTGGGAAAGTTGACGCAGAGGGCAGAAGCTGAAATTGTCGGGAAAGCTATCGAGAACTGTCAGAACTGCCGAGAAAGCTGACGCAGAGGGCAGAAGAGGCTGAAGAAGTCCCTAGAGGCTGACGCTGGGGTTTTTCGTGGGGCGGATTGGAGCTGAGGAGTCGCTGGAGTGTTTATCCTGGGTTTCAACCAGAGCATCTGTCTCTGAAGGAGAGGTATTACTACCGAGATTTTTCTCTATCGGATGAGCCGGATTTGGCACCCAAATTGTATTCTGAAACTGCTTAATAAATCAAACCCTCAGATAGATGCACCAGTTTTCCCGCATTGGTTTTTCCGGGGACATTAGTCCAAAAATAACGGTGTCATTTGTGTTCTTGTTTCCGTTTTTTTCAGTTGATGATCTATAATGTGTTGAGCGTGTACTTGTGTTTAATTTCAGTATTTACATGGTAAATAACTTGTTAATTAATCAGAACAAGTAGGAAGGAATAAATCAAAAAGAAGATGGAGGGTTTCTAACTGTTAGACTTAGAAACTTCAGCATGGTATCAGAGCGTGGTTGCAAATCATAGGAAAACTGAGGACATTAGCCGAGCAGAGCAGCAGCAACAGAAAACAGTTGTCACGAGTGACAGACGCTGTTCCTAGCAGCAAAATAACAAGGAAGGGGTGGCAGTGCTTGCGTCATCAAGTTCGGGCCAAGAAGAGGTTGCGCAGAGGCTGAGGGAGGCAAAGACAGGCTCACGCAGAGCCACACAGAGGCTAGGAGGGCTGACGTAGTTGGCTTAGGGAGCTAGTTTGTCAGTGCTGGAACTACACAGAGCCTAGGAACTCTCACCTTCAAGTTGTTGAGGTTTAGGAGGTTGTGGATAAGTTGCAGAGTGGAGTTGGTGGGGTAATGTTGTCAGAACAGTACCTAACAGGGCAAGGCCAAGGAGGAAGGAGTTGCTACCGACGGTTTTTAGCCGAGAAATACAGATCAGTGGTGCGGTTGCACAAACGATCAAAGTAGGGGGCATCTTGACATCGGCAGAAGGATTTCCAGAAGGGAAATCGAGGCTCAGAAGGAGTCACATACTTCCAGGAGGGAAGTAGAAGAGCAGCAGAATGGCACTACACGAAGTAAGAGACCACGACAGACTGGACGGAGCCTCAAACTTCATAGTCTGGAAGGCCACAATCTTACCCGTACTTGAAAAAAATCGTGTCAAGCACTTCGCCTTGAAGACGATAGCGGTCCCAGTTGACCCAGCTGACAATGACAGGTATGAGGAAGGAATGGCAAGGGCCAAGAGTATCATTCTTGACGAGGTCAAGGATCATATAGTACCACATATTGCCGAGAAGAATACGGCACGGGAGATGTGGGAGGCCTTGACCAAGTTGTATCAGCATACTTCAGTGCAGAGGAAGATGCTCTTAGAAAATCAATTGCGGTCATACCAGATGCAGAAGGGAGAACAGATCGACACCTTCCTCAGTCGATTGAAGGAGATCCGAGATCAGCTGACTTCCATAGGGGCCACACCAGATCCAGAGTTGATGGTGAGAACAGCGCTTAATGCAGTCTCAAAAGACTGGGAGGTGTTTGTCCAAAGCATACTGGGAAAGGCGACCCTTCCAGATTGGGAGGAAATGTGGGCGGCTCTTCGTCAAGAAGAGATCAGGAGGGTGACCAAGAGAGGGAGCAACAGCAAGGGGATCAAAATCAAGGAGGAGGAGGTGGATGCTGCCCTAGCATCTGAGGGTAAGCAAGAAAAGCAAAAGAAGAAGCACCTCTCAAAGGTCAAATGCTTCCACTGTGGGGAGCTGGGTCATCATGCGACCCAATGTCCGAGGAAGAAGAGCAAGGGAGAGGCTTCCGAGGCCAAGGCAGCACCAGTAAGGGCAGAGAAGGAAATGGAGACAGACGATGACTCTGCCATGAGTGCACACACACCACTTGAGCGAAAGTGGAGAGACATCGAGTTGTAGTCAAGAGCACTACAAAAGATGAAGGGCAAGATCCTCGAGGTACCCCACCTCTTGGATTATACCTAGCTACGGGAGCCCCAAAGAGGAGTAGCAGGATTGGCGGATGTCGATAGAGACAGATGAGGATGGAGCGCCATAGAGAGCTATAGTGGAGAATTCCCAGGACAGCGCAAAGCTAGCAGGCTGCAACAGTGCGAGAGACACGGGAGTGGTGCACCAATGCGGGATGGCACAGAAAGGTGTGCAATGGTGATAGATGCATGGAGTTGTTGCAGCAGCGCAAAGGCTAGAGAGGGAGCACTTGCTAGCGACAGAGGGAGCTTCAGCATCGGGAGTATCTCTAGCCTGATAGAGATGTCAGAGTTGGGAGATCAGTTACTTACTTATCAGTAATTGAGTTGCAGTGCAGCAGTTAGCAGTGGTAGTGATATGGGTAGCATGATGAGGGGTTGCAGAGCAGCTGCCGGGAACAGCCAGGAACACTGACGCAAAGGACAGAAGTCGAAACTGCCGGGAACAGCCGGGAAAGCTGACGCAAAGGGTAGAAGTCGAAACTGTCGGGAACAGCCGGAACTATCAGGAACTGTCGGAACAACCGAGAAAGCTAACACAGAGGGCAGAAGCCAGAACTGCCAGGAATTGTTAGAACTATCGAGAAAGTTGACGCAGAGGGCAGAAGTTGAAACTGTCGGGAACAACCGGAACTGCGGGGAAAGCTGACGCAGAGGTAGACGCCGAAACTGTCGGGAATAGCCGGAACTACCAAGAACTGCCAGAACTGCCGAATATGCCAGGAAAGCTGATACAAAGGGCAAAAGAGGCTGACGCAGTGCCTAGAGGCTAACGCTAGGGTTTTTCGTGGGGCAGGTTGGAGCTGAGGAATTGCCGAAGTGTTTATCTAAGGTTTTAGCCAGAGCATCTATCTCCAAAGGAGAGGTACTACTGCCGAGATTTTTCTTTGTTGGGTGAGCCGGATTTGGCACCCAGATTGTATTCTGAAACTGCTTAATAAATCAAACCCTCGGATAGTTGCACCAGTTTTCCCGCATTGGGTTTTTCCAGGGACATTAGTCCAAAAATAACGATGTCATTTGTGTGCTTGTTTATGTTTCCTTCAGTTGATGATCTGTAATGTGTTGAGCATGTACTTGTGTTTATTTTCAGTATTTACATGGTAAATAACTTGTTAATTAATCAACACAAGTAGGAAGGAATAAATGAGAAGGTACATGGAGGGTTTCTAACTGTTAGACTTAGAAACTTCAACAAGTGCCTATGCGGGTCCTCAGTGGAAGTAAATAATAGATGAAACCTGACAAGGGATATTAAGCATTTAATTGTATCATTAACTTGAGCCATTCCTCAGGGCTCCACTCTTACTTTGGTCTGTCCTACCCAAATGGCATGTTAGAAAGCTTGAGGCCAAGTGCAAGTCCTAGGCGAATTTAATAGAATAGACACCCCTCAGACTTGACATCTAACCTGAAGGAAGTCCATGCTATGAGGAGCAGCCCCTCATGGTGTGTTATGAAAGCACTTCCAAAACAAAAGTGAAAGGTTCATGCATGTGATTGATGATCCACATGATGACTTAACCTCTGAAAGTGGAAATGCAAGATAAGATAAGTTTCCTTTACACAATGATTGCAAAAATCAACCAAAAACTTATCCAACCATTTTATGAGAATAGCCTTGCTTCTCAAGAGGGTGCTGCTTTATATGTGATTGATGATCCAAATGATGACTTGACATTTGGAAGTTGAAATGGCAGGTAAGATAACGTTTCTTTACAAAATGATTACAAAAATGAACCAAAACCATTTTTTGAGAATAGCCTCGCTTCTCAAGAGGGTGCTGCTTTGAACATCTTATTTTGTAATTAATAAGTTGAGATGGACTCATGTACGTGAGCATGGGCATCCATCCTGGTGCCATTGGGGGTTCTCAGTTGAATTAAATAATAGATGAAACCTGATAAGGGATATTAAGCATTTAAAAGTGTTAATATTTTGAATCCTCTATCATTTATAAATGTTCACCAATCACTGAATGAATACATTGTTTGAATCCCAATATGTTTATAAACTTACATTGCAAGCAAATATAAGTTCAGAGTACCCTATTGGCCCAATTTTCATATCCAGAATTAAAACAACCCAAGACATTTGTCATGATGCACGCCTTTATTATATAAAACATCTTTTAAAGCAACATGATGCAAGTCAACCATGGAAAGATATCTACAAATATGAAGTTGCTAACCTTCTCGATACAGGGATGGGAATAATCCATCTGGAGAGATCACGACAGGACCATCAGGTAAGGCCTTTCCATCCTGCAACATGAATGCATGTAGAAGGACATGAACAAGATATCCAACAATTGTAACCCTGTGGCTGAACTCTACCAGAAAATCAAGAATGTATGAACATTAGTATTAAAATTTCAATTTGAAATTTTAACAGGTCTCTAAAGCTACCTGCTTAACATTGACAAGGAACTGCCTTGTAAGATATGCCTGAGCAATTGCACGAGCACTAAGGAACAGCAACTGGTAACCATTATCCTGCAACATATTTCATGTGAAAAGGTTTGTCACATAACATGCAAACTTTAAGCTACTATGTACAGACTTATGTTGCCCAATGGCCAGAGCAAAGAGGGAACAAGAGCAGGGAGTGGGATGGCAGGGATGTCCTTCCCAGAAAATCCAAGGAACCATGTGGTCCCAGAAGCTTTCCATGCAAACGTATTTTGGTATATATTTTTAATATTATAATGCATATACATATTCAAAGACATGGCCAGGAATGCGAAATTAATTGCAGAAAACACACAATTGAGCACTAATACCAATAATACAATATTAAGAACTGCATGCAAAATACATAAATATGTAGGTATTTAATAGTGTTTTATGATAATGACTTCTGCAATCCTGCTTTCAAGTGCAAGGACACTTTCTCTAAAACTTGCTGCAGGATACATCACTTAGATAGAATAATTGCTCTGTGTGGCTTTACAATCACACACTCTATGTCCACATGTAACCTTTTAAATTTTAATACATTCAATTTCAATCAATATTTTCTTCACAACGCAATAAATCAATCACCAATAATGCCTTGGAACTTGAAAGGTTTTTACAAGAAGAAAACAATAAGTTCAATGTCTTCACTTTCAAACTTGATTTTTATCTTCAAAAAATATCCTCAAAAAAATCACATCATGGAGACACTTGCAACCAGCCAGTCACATTCTATCTTGTACTCTAATTATCCCAAAATCAAAAACTTTTAAATTTTACGCAATACCACCCTCTTTTAATTTGGCAATTCCAACTTGGCCAATTTAACATAGAAAGCACTAATGTCTTTAGACTGTTTATAGGGTGAGCGTGAAAAAGAGATATACCAATGCCTATGAAGTTTGAACTGCTTATAGGATAAGTATAGAAAAACTGTATTTAAACCATACAAAAATTTATTTGTTTCCTCAAACACTTCATGTCATTTTCAAGCACCACTGTTCAGCCACAAAATGCATCTCGCTCCTCACACCTCCATATTGCTTGGTTTTGTGTTGTTTTGTAACTTGTATAGCTTGCATCACATGCTGGAGATACCTTTTTACTAACATAGCTACCTGGAGTGACATTCATGAGATACACGGGTTTTTTGGATTGTAGACCAAATAGTTTTCTCATTCCCAAATTGTCTTTCTATTTGAGCACTTCCTACAAATCTTTAAGGGCCTCATTGTCCAAGTGAGATACTTCAAACTGTTGAAAAAAAGTGCAGCTAGGTTCGGTATTTGTCAATGTAATTTTGATTTTTGTACTTGTCAAGAAAAAGAATTATTATTTTTATAAATAATATGAATGAGTTTCTTGCTCATTCCATAGGTCTAGGAAAGTCAAAGAGTCAAAATAATGTTGAAGAGTTCTTCTTGAGCATATATGTAATGTATACGAGTCTACCTAGTGACTAGATTAGCCCTCCAAGACCAAGCACAATCCTCCAAGTCAAGCATCAAGAAGTCTTCCTGCAAAACAATGAAGAGAACTGTTAAGACAGCCTCAAAATGACTATTAACATCAAGTTGGCTTACATATGGAGTCACATCTTTTAGGTGGACATGTCGGCTCAAATGCAGGGGCAAACCACTATATATACCCAGCTGAGGTATCTGCAAAGACACAGAAAAACTCAGACATCTCTGAAGTTCTCGGAGGTATGGTACAGGACTTTGGATAAGCACAGTAAGAATCTTGCATTACTCTGTAACTTCGGATAAGGCAGTAAGGTGCAGTCACAATGATAACCACAGTGAATCTCGGAAGAAGACTTTATTATAGAATCTCCGTTGGGGTCTATGGTTCTCGGAAGCAGATTATAAGAGTACACACTCTCGGCATAAATATCACAGTAGTGTATGCACAGCATGACAAAGACGAGGATGATCTCTGAACACAAACACATCCTCTGTGAAGTTCTTTATGATGTCATAGTCATGGTAACAAGGATGATCAGTCACATGAGGACTTCGATGCAGCAGTCACATGTATATACATGTCTCATCATAGAAATCTCATCTACATAATGATGATCTCAGTAAGCAGTAAAGAACTAAGTAAAGATAGAGATATGGTGCAGCAGTCTTGCTCTCATGAATATCTCAGTGTTGTTGCAGCAGTAATGGATGTCTCAGTAGTGCAGTGATGACGATGATCTCAGCAGTATAAAGAAGAGGATTGGTGGCTTGGTCTTGGAGTGGCTCTGTTAGTCAAGGGTCATGGTCTTGGTGTTCGTCAATTGGAATCTCTATAAGAAGAATGATATGCGGGCTTTCCTCTCCAAGAGGTAGAGGTTTTGGCCCTGGCAGAATGCCAACCTATTGTGTTCTTGTCTCTTTGTTATGGTAGCTATTTAATGAACAAAAGAAGACACGCTAATGTTAACAAGCTAAGCATTAATAGTTATCATGAAAAGAAGAATCTCATTAATCCCACTTATCCTAGATTCTTCAACATGGTATCGGAGCTAAGGTGCTAAATCAAATGAAGGGCAGCAAAAGAGACATACAAGGATCTGTCTTCAAGGACATCAAACCAGGTTGAAAGGATTAAAGGATCAAGTATACAACAAGCAGGTCTACAACAGTCATGAAGTATCAACTTCAGTAATTACAGTCATGCACTCAACTCATGCTCAGTTTGATGGACTATATCAGTGATCCTCACTTCTTGATCACTGAACTTTCTCCATGCCATAAAAGATAGTCTCAGGTATATATATATATATTATAGAACTAATCCAAGGAATACCTGTCACAATCCA
>APFE031019400.1:17175-41367 GCA_000404065.3 Pinus taeda
TTACACCTTGGAATCTTTTAAAGAATGCATCTTTAAATTTCCTCCAGCTAATGACATGTGTTGTCTTTTCCACCACATATACCAGTTATATGCTTCTCCCTCCATTTTCATGGATGCATGTCTGAGTTTTTCATCATCGTCAGTGATGTCATATATCTCAAGGTATTCTTCTGCTTTATTTATCCATGCAACAATGTTTTTTTCGTTCCCATCGAATTTAGGTATCTCAACTTTTACCCTCTTCTGGTATGTGGCTAATGGTTGAGCAAAAAGAGGGTGTTGATTATTAAGGGCATCCCAAATTTGCTTGTTTGTAAGGGCAATGTTACTTGCTTCTTGGTGGGGTGCCACTGATTTCCTTGGGGATTCAACCTTCTCATGAGAATTTGTTGACTTTGTTGAACCTGATGAGAGATGTTCTTGATTTTCTTCATCCTCTTTTAACAGTTCTTCGGGTGTACAATTCGACTTTTTACACAGCCTTGTCAGCATTGCTAAGACTTCTTTGAAGTTTACTTCTATTTGGACATGTTGACTTTCCATTTTTACCTCTATTCGACTTGTTGTATCTTCAAGATTTTTGATTTTGTGCGCTTGCTCCCCAAGCTTGCCCTCGACTCCATTTACTCTTTTACTGATCTCGTCGTGGTTGCTACTTATCTTTTACTCTGCATCCACCAACCTTTTTTGAAAATCCGCCATTGTCATTGTCGACATTGAGCGGGTATGCGGAGGCGTGTATTTATTTGCCAGCTAAAAAAAAATTTCCTTCACTGTTTTTTTTTTTTTTTTTTTTTTTTTTTTTTAATAATTAATTATAATTAATTTTAATTTTAATTAATATTTTCTTTTTTAAATTAAATTAATTAATTTAATATATTTAATTTATTTATTAATTTTTTTTATTTAATTATAATTATATTATAATTATATATATATTATATATATAATATATATATATATTATATATACCAAATTAAAGTTATAATTATGTAAACTTTAATAAATTTATAATAAATATATATAATTAAAATATGATATATAACTAAATCACTTTATAATTATAATCGCGTTATAATTATTTTTTTTTTATATATCATAAACTTTTGATTCTTGAACCGTCACGTTGATTAACCTAACCAATATCGAATATTACGGTTTGCTGGTGAATGTGACAGGTGATATATATAATACGTGGAATTAGTGCGGAACAGCGTGGTGATTAACTGATGTAGATGCAGGGTGGATGACGCAGATAGGGAGGCAACACGAGATGCGGGTACACAATGTGGGGTATATGGTCAGCGGATGACAGGGAATGACCATCGGACAGGCAACAGCAAGTGGACGGTGTGCAATGAGAACAGAAAAACTTAAAATACGCAGATGAACAGAAAACTCTGAGATACGCAGTCGAGTAGTATTGTGGACGGATCGCGCAGAGTCCAAGAACTGCGATGGAACGCTGAGCCTGTTGAAGTATACCGTCCTTCTCCTCCCGATACGCAGATGTCCCGCAAAGATCACACCGTATGAACCAGTTTTAACGAATGTAATGACGGTGTCGGAATTTAATCTGTGCAGCACTAATCCGAGGAGCAACCTGCTCTAATACCAATGAAGCATACAAACTTCGAGATATATATATAAATACTTTATTAATAAATGAATAGATAGATGATGTCTGATTACAATGGGGCTCCTGGCTTAAATACCGCCATGGACACCCTTTGGGAAAGGGCATGATCTTATGATCATGCCCTTTCGCCTAACTAAACCTAAATTAAATAATAAACCTAAAATTAACTATTTTTTTCATAACACAGTATAGTTATTACATCAAGGCAGTTATATATATATATATATATATTGTAGAACTAATCCAAGGAATACCTGTCACTATCCATGATTACATCACTGTATCAGTATAGTTATTACATCAAGGCAGTTTCAGTGATGAGACAGTCTATCTATACAGTGCCACCCACAGTTTAGTTATGTCATTCATTGACAAGTTTGGGCTTTCTATACATTACCTCTCTACACAATGCACATAGACATCACTGTGCAGTGCCATATCAATATACTTGTCACAGTCTCGAATTCTGTCTATGATTATGATCTCAATAGCATGGTGCTTGGATCAGAACATAATATCACTAACATGTCAACAATATGTTGAAGTCAAAAGTACCTTAAAATGATTTGGGAAGGTAGTGAAGCAATTTCAGTAATGTAAGACCACTGATGTCATGGTGCTAGAAGGCCTCCAAGGAAGTCGTAATGAAAGGAACTAATGATGGGAAGCTCAAGCAAAAGAAGCATCAAGGTGAAGATCTCCTCTTCACACACCAAGTAAGTATCTTTCAATTTTATAATCAGATTTGGTTAAATGATTTCATGATTGCAAGGGGATTTATAAATTGGTTAGATAATTGAAAGTCCTTGCATAGAATAAGGAGGATTGTCATAATTCTCATAGAAAAAGAAATCATTGATATCTATGAAAAGGTCTATGAAGGTCAAGCATTGTTTGAAACTTTGAATCCATCAAGAGATTCATAGGATTCATATGATATCACTCAAAAGTCCTCTCATACCTAAATAGCAGAAGACGGGACATAAACAGAGATATATGAAATGCTAGATATACTCTCAGAAATTAAAGTAAATAAGGTCACTTAAACCTATACAATAGTAAAGGTATGAAAAAATGAAGGAATAACTTCATGAAGATCTAGGAAAGATGATAAGAAGGTAGTCATCATTGAAGAGCAAGGTAACAAATATCAATGAACAAAGAAGGTTACCTCACCCAGCAATTTGTGGTCTCTATGCTAGATATAGAAAGACAAGTTGCAGTCTATAGTATTAAAGGATAAAAGAATTCAACCTTGTGCAGAAAGGAAAGGCAAGGTTGGTCCTCAAGCAAAGACAAAAATAAGTATAGTTAGTTAAGATTCAATGCTATAGAAAAATTTTGGAAGCTCATATCACTGAAAGATGGAGGAAGTTGAAGAAAAGGGCGAAGGAAAGAGGGAGTAACAAATCTCTCCTATGAGTAAGATAGTATCCCTCACAAAAGGGTCCTATTATAAGCTGCTAAGTCTTGCATTATAAGATATGACAATGATAATAAGATGCATCATGGCATCTTGGAAGCATTAGAAACAAGAGCTCGTAACATCTCCATTAGGATCATGAAGGACAAAAATCCATGGCAGACAACATGTAGGATATATAGCTCTTGGGAACCTCAGTGGACATTGAAGGAAAGAAAGGAGTCATCTAAGGCTCATCATACATCAAGTCAAAAAGGAAACATCTATCAGTTGGGGATATACAAGATCCTCAAAATTCTCTGAAGGAATCCTCATCATAGGGTTCACTAATCTAGAGAGGAAGCAAGTATTTCGAAAAGAACTCCAACGTATGGAATCCATGAGATGATGATATGACATGAAGCAGATCAAGGGATTGGAGAACTTTTCAATCAAGGAAGTTGTTGGAAGAAGCCTCGATGACCTGAAGGTAAAATAAGGTACAGCTAGAGTGGATTTCCAAGGCAGGTGATGCCCAGGTCAGTGGAGCATGTTTATGTCATCAGGGGTCCCTATGGAGTTTTGAGTAGTTTTTATGGGATCTGATGGCATTCGCTTGGCATATTTCATCATCTGTAAAGTTTGCCTTTTGTTCTGCTATGGAGCCTAACTTAATTAATTATGCTTGAGGTGGCAGTCCGGGGAGATTAATTGATGGAAAACCTCAACGTAATAGCTCGTTGGAACCGGAACGAAAAGATCTACAGGATGGGATACTAAGAAGTGACTTCTAATAGCCGAACAAAGTATGGTGGGCGATTTGCCATTTTATTTAATTAAAAATGACTTAAATTAGTCATTTAATTAAGGAAAAATAATTACTTCGGGAAAAGGGGCCAAAAGTGACTTAAATGAAATAAAGTAAAATTAAAAGGTCACTTGATAAATTCAATGGAAGAGCTTCTAGAATAATAATAAAATAAGATGCTTCTAGAGGCTTGGAGATCTATCCAGCAGATCTATAAAAGAGGACAAGGAGGACATTTGGAGACATCTTGGATCTTGGATTTGAATATTGTGTTTGTGGAGAGGTTTGAGAACGTGGTTCTCTACTTCGACAGTAGCCCTAAGACGGAAACCCTCAGGTGATTTAGTGAGAGTGGGCGACCACCCATCTCTTCCCTTGGTGGATCCATCCAAGATTCGCAGGTTGCAGTTTATTGTTTGGTTAGTTCAGTTTTGGAGGCCTATTGCAGTATTGGAGCAGATTTCTTTAGTGCTCATACTCTCAGCCATTTCCATCTTTCTATGTATTCTTATTTTTAATAACATAAGGCCGATGATTCTGCATATATTTCTTGTTCATTTTAAGTTGCAGTTTATGCTTCGTGGTTTTGTTGTTAATTTCATGTATAAATTTGTGCAAATTGTTTATGGTATTGATGTCTTAAATTTCTGAAGTGATTGTTCCAAATTTCCTTCATTTGGGACATTACAAAATATTATAATGTCATGTCGTATGGTTGTAGGTAACATGGATCTTTGCTTCTATCTTAAGAAGCATGATCAAGAGAAAAAAGATCTCTTCCTCTAAAAAGATGCAGGAAGGCATAAGTCACACTAGATGAAATCAACATAATATGTCCTCATATGAAGTATGAGGTGATTGCCTACTATAAAGAAACTTTGATTGAAAGCTACGGAATGTGTGAGGAAGGAAGAGATCGTGAGATATGCAACCATGATGAAGACAATCAACATCCAAAAGACAAAGAAGACTTGACTAAGAAATCTCCCAAAAATATATGAAGATTGATTAAAGTCTGAAAAGAATGAAGACCCTTGACAATGGATATCTTTGGGAAATGTGGCAATATGTGTGCAGGATGTTGATATCTACAAGATATCATGATGAAGAGCCATCTCGTAAGGTATGATTTAATTTAATATAATGTTATCTGGATGAGTTCATGCATGGCCACTAGAACAAGACTTGTAAGTACAAGTGCAACCAACATTCATGCGATGGATGGAAACTCCTGAATGAAGCATGGAGAGAAAAGAAGTAGCCATATGACGAAGGTTCCAGATATGTACCAAGAAGGCCACTTTCCATGAAGAAAGGAATGACATGACGAAATAAGAAAGAAAGTGATCGATGGTTGTTGCCCTACAAGGAAAAAGCTCAACTAAATTTCATGACATCAAGGAGAGAAGTTGATAAAGCAACGGAAGGACCTACAAAGAAAAAGTTGTTGATGTATAGAAGAGTCCCTAGCTAAGAGGGAGCTCTGACAGGTCCCTAATCAAGAGGGAGTTTGAATTAAGATCGCCCCTGATTACAAAGGAGTGACAATTGTGTTTTTCCATGTCATGTGTCATGCACTAGACCAGGACTGAAAGCCATAAGTCTAGATGAGGGCCATGAATGGAAATGTATACACATGATAGACACAACATTCTTGTCTTCACGTGGGAAGAAAGAATGGGAGGATTGGGTAATAATTTGGCATCCGATACTCTTTGAGGATGTGTAGGGCATCCAAGATAAGGGTAGGCAAGAGGATCAATATTCTTTGAGGGTTGGGAACCCAAGATAAGAATAGTCCTATAAGGTCATACTCAATGAACACCCGAGTGGGTATGTACCTTGAGAGACAATGATGAAGGTGTCTATAAATCATTGGTCTCGCCAACATTGTAGCTCATGGTCTTGTGGAGAGATGGAGTTGTTAGTCAAGGCCTTGCACTATGACAATGTTGATTGATATGATACTATACAGATGGGATTACCAATCTGATTCTTCTTATGAGAAATTCTTCAAATTTAGAACGACCAAGTACCATTGTAAATACCTCCCTAGTTAAGAGGGAGTGTTGAAGAAAAGTGTAACTAGGTTCAATATTTGTCAATGTCATTTTGATATTTGTACCTGTCAAGAAAAAGAATTATTATTTTTATAAACAATATGAATGAGTTTCTTGCTCATTCCATAGGTCTAGGAAAGTCAAAGGGTCGAAATAATGTTGAAGAGCTCTTCTTGAGCATATATGTAATGTATATATGTCTACCTAGTGACTAGATTAGCCCTCCAAGACCAACCACAATCCTCCAAGTCAAGCATCAAGAAGTTTGTCTGCAAAACGATGAAGAGAATTGTTAAGTCAGCCTCAAAATGAATATTAACATCAAGTCAGCTCACATATGGAGTCGCATCTTTTTGGTGGACATGTTGGCTCAAATGCAAGGGCAAACCACTATATATACCCAGCTGGGGTATCTACAAAAGACACAGAAAAACTCGGGCATCTCTGAGGTTCTCAGAGGTATGGTACAAGACTTCGGATAAGCACAGTAAGATAGAATATCGCATTACTCTGTGACTTCGGAGAAGGCAATAAGGTGCAATCATGATGATAACCACAGTGAACCTCGGAAGAAGACTTTATTATAGAATCTCAGTTGGGCTCCATGGTTCTTGGACGCAGATTATAAGAGTACACACTCTCGGCATAAAGATCACAGTAGTGTATGCACGACATCCTCTGTGAAGTTCTTTATGCTGTCATAGTCATGGTAACAGGGATGGTCAGTCACATGAGGACTTCGACGCAACAATCACATGTATATACATGTCTCATCATAGAAATCTCATCTACATAATGATGATCTCGGTAAGCAGTAAAGAACTAAGTAAAGATAGAGATATGGTGCAATAGTCTTGCTCTCATGAATATCTCAGTGATGTTGCAGCAGTAATGGATGTCTCAGTAGTGAGTGTTGACGATGATCTCAGCAGTATGAAGGAGAGGATTGGTGGCTTGGTCTTGGAGTGGCTCTGTTAGTCAAGGGTCATGGTCTTGGTGTTCATCAATTGGAATCTCTATAAGAAGAATGTTATGTGGGCAGAATGCAAACCTATTGTGTTCTTGTCTCTTTGTTATGGTAGCTATTTAATGAACAAAAGAAGACACACTAATGTTAACAAGCTAAGCATTAATAGTTATCATGAAAAGAAGAATCTCATTAATCCCACTTGCCCTAGATTCTTCAACACAAACAATATTGATGAATGGGCTTCACATTCATCTTAGGCAATCTATATGTGTCCATGCCAACTAAGGGTGGAGATAGATCATCATTTTTCTAAGAAGGAACCAATTTGCAAGTTATGCTCCTTGCATGAGGCGAAAACAAAAGAAGACTCTCTTTCGTTGCCCTGCTTATTAAGAGATCCACAATAGATGCCATTGCCTCTCTAAGGATTCAAGGGATTCACTTTCTATCAACTCCAGATACCCCAATCAAAGGTGTTTCTTTGTTCATCAAGGTCGTGGTCACCTTCAAACACCACAAGCTTCAGCATCTCTCCACAATAATACTCGGATTGGCTCCTCCTAAACTATCACAACTATTGAGATGGCTAAACACCTAATAGCTACTACTCAACATAACATCATATGTCCATCAACCATTGTTCATTTATGCATTCCATGCAACCCCCAAGTCAAGCCATGTTGAAGGCCAGGAGCAGACCTGCAGCCTCTCAACAATGGCATCATTGCAGATCTCTGATTAATGGTTTGATGATTAATTACCAGCTTCTCTATTATTAGGAATCCTTTCACCTCTAATGCTAGAAGAGTTCATAACCTAGGTTCCACCTCAGTCCAAGTCTCAACTATCAACCCTTGTGGAAACACTCAAAGGCCATATCAAATAGGCTCTTGGAAGTTGGGATGAACATTACCATTCCTAGATCTAATGACAACAATGATTGATCCTCCTCTCTTATAGCTTATCTTACTCATACTTGTGTTTATAGCTATAGCCAATGCTATTTGGAATATAAGGACTTCATTTCTTCTTGTTCTCTTAGCTTTAGGCTTTCTAATGTACAATGAGAAATGACTTTTACACTCCCCTTCTTGTTTTTTGTATATGTTTCACTTTAGTTTTAGTTATTTTGGTCATCAATAGACATTCACATAATTTTATTTCAAAATTTCAACTTGTCCATTATGATGAAGAAACAAGGAGCAATGAATTTCCTTTTGCTTGTGTGCATTAACATTCTATATTTTTCACTTATTATAGACCATAAACAACACTATTTCCACTACACATAACTATATCCACTTCGTATTTTCCTCCCTCTGCTACCCAATCTTTCTCACAAGACAGTAAATCCACAAGTTATTGCATAGAGTATAACAATAGACTCAATGCTCACTTGTTTTGCTTT
Organism: Pinus taeda; assembly: GCA_000404065.3. Lineage (NCBI taxonomy): Eukaryota > Viridiplantae > Streptophyta > Pinopsida > Pinales > Pinaceae > Pinus > Pinus taeda. The sequence goes on from APFE031019400.1 coordinate 25,463, forward strand.
TCACTGTAAATCACAAAAAAGTATAAAAGGTAGAACCTAGCAACTACTGAAATAAATGTTTAACCAGATCCATTTTTATGGCCTCCTGGCATGTTGTTTCTTATCCCCCACCTTACTACGACAATCACCTCATACTTTCAGGTGGATCCTTCCAACCAAAACCCCAAGCAATAGGCAAAAGTTTAGGGTGCACCAAACAAAAGAAAGGTGAGATCTCAGGTCTCTTCTCAACCTCCCCTCCCTTGGGGGATCAAAGGATATCATCAAAACCAGTTCAGCATTATTGAACCATACATCAGTGAACAAGTCCCCAAAGCACCAGAGGGACAAGCTCCAAACATTTCTAGAACAAGGCGCCCCTGATTCGTCGGAATAAGTCCCAGTACCATAGGAATAGCCAGAGATCTATTTAGAGTTTCTTTCTTTCAACCTCAAACGCTAGGAGTATCCCTTGCTCTCACATCACCTCTAGGATCAAACAACCAAACCAATCACTAGATCCAAGGGACTTCAACAATAGGCCTATGCCTAGCTCGCTTCCCTCGCCATTGGTCATTAGACTCAGGAACCCTTGATATTTTTAGCTCCATTACTAAATCTTCCTATCTCACTCATTCTTTCTTGGCAAGCTACTATTTATTTTGTACTGTGCCATAACCTCTTATATGCATGTCATGGTAGCACTAATGTGTGTTTCTTTCTTTCTTTATCCTATTTTCCGCATCTTCTAGAATTGCGCTAGCACTCCCACATTGTATTCATAATTTCATATTGATTGTACTCTTCTTCAATCCCATCGACTTACTTTTGTGGTCATTTGTTGGACATTAATAAAATTAACTTATCTTAATATCTAAACTTCTAAGAAACTTGTCAATTGGGGTTATCTTGGGTAGTTGGGCAAAATGATTATTATCTCCACCACCCAGGTTTAAATCCCTATGATGACATGGTATGAGAAATATTGATGTAATTGCTATGTGCCTATGAGTATTGTTGTATTAACCCTCACTCTCGCTCTCAGTCTGAGAGAGAGGATGCTTTCCCTTGAAAAAGAACTTCGAAGAAATGACCAATCCCATGAACAATCCTGAGAGTGCCTAGGAATGTACCCTGAAGTGTGTGTCATTTTAGCATGGTGTTTATTTCTTATGCCCCCACATCTCAATTCACAACTTTCCTCTTTACGAACTCACAATAATCTTCATAGCACACGGAAGTGTACCTTGGACTGCACAAGAGCACACAAGACAACTCCAAGGACCACAATCCAAAAATTCTCCATGATGTATTAACAATCAAGTTGGGAGCATGTTCCTAAAAAACTACCAATCAAGCAAGTTTCCAAAGCACACTCGTAGATCACTTGTCATGGAACAAAGCTACCAAAGGATGAGCAAAACCCTAAGGAATGCTCCCCTACAACAATGTACAAACAATACAATATTCTTTGTAGCTAAATGAGATCATGCTCCACAAAGAAAAGTACTCAATAGATCATCATTTACCTTCTTATTTTGATGGAAAACGCTAACAATTAAGACAATGTTCAATGGAATAAAACCTGTACCGAAAGGCAAGATCTTTACTAAACTACCTTGTTTAGTGAAAATAACAAAGAAAATCTTTTAATTTCATGTTGCTACATGTACATGCAAAACTCCAAAGGCATGAACACATCCACATCAAAGAAATACAAGTTATAGACCGGAATATCATTATCTCAAATGTATAGTAGTCCAAAAGTCTCAGAGAGGTACACTCTAAAAGCATGTCCCCAAATGCATACAAGAAAAAGGATGTCAAAGAAAGAGAACATTGTGACCTCTAGACTGGCACCAAACTCATATGTGGCATTCACGTATATTGTCAGTGTTGTACAATCACTTAGAAACTTACATAGATCAAACGACGCTCCACTAACCTTGGTGAAAAGCTTTGTTGCATAGAACTTGCAAATAAAGGCATCAGGGACACTTCAAAGAATTTAAGAAAGGGGGAAACAAGTGTATGTATGGACGTATGTATGTATATATATTATATACATAGACAGAAATTGATATAGCAAAAAAAAAAAAAACATGACAATATATAAGAAAGCATAGAACACCATATATTCACAAATCACAATGCTCATGAGTCATTGCACAAACAAAAAGCCTATACTTGTTAGATTATAGATGATAAATAGCTGAAAAATCCCTTTACAAGGTAGGACATACAATCAAACTACAAGAAGAAAAAGCAACTTAGTGTCACATGTCAAGATCATCAAGCTAGACATCGTTATGAATTGAATATCTAGGTGTTTCATTTGTTTGGTAGTGAGTTTCCTACGGAGTTGAAGTTGAAAAAGGATGTTCTTCTGCAGTTGAATCGTCACCAAAATAAAGATGGGAAAAATAAATCTCCAAGTCATGACCCTTGGGATGCACATCCCAAAACCGTGCAAGCCCTAAATGACACTCAGCTTTATTTCAACACATGGGGTGAAGATTCATTTATATGTAGACAAGATCCTCAATCCTTTCCCAACCAATTAAGCTTTCAGTTTCAATCTCTTTATTTCCCAGATAACGGAAAATTGTTCACTAGAAAATCATTGGCATAAACTCTTGTATGTTGTATTAAACTAGAAAAATACTAGCAAATATGCTTTATCAAGTGGATCCATCTTAGATCCTAACCTTAATTGGCATTCATTGAATCCTATCAAGCACTAAGATGGATCAAATCCCTTGACCTACAAAACTTTCCAAAGGTGCAAAAATTTGAGGTTTGCACCTTGAGGGATGTGACCCCTCTCAATGCTTGATAAATCTATGTTTAATATGGATCTAAGATAGATCCTTGTATCAAACTCATTCGTGGTATTCACATATACTATCAATGTTGTACAATCACATTAAAAACTTGCAAAGATCAACTGACACTCCACTAATGTCAGTGAAAAGCTAAGTTACCGAAAACTTGGAAACAAGGGCACGTGTTGAAAAAACAAGAGTATGTATGTAAGTATAGAGATAGATAGAAATTGAAAAAAAAAAAGAAAAAATGATTACATATAAAAGAATAAAATACCATATTTTGACAAATCATGACACTCATGAGTCATTGTATAAGCAAAATTTCCCATTACCTCTTAGATTTTAGGCAAAACATAAAACAAAAAACCCTATATAGTAATAGCAATATAAGCTAACTACAAGAATCATTCTTGAATTATTTTATAGAACTAAATAGCTAGCCACTTGTGAAAGACCGCAAGTTGCTAGGGTTTTCAACTACCCCATAACAATCCGTCATTGTACAATTTCCAAAATAATTTATCATTAAGAGCTACCATATCTACAAAGTTCCATAATCCAAAAGAAAAAAGTGCATATTGACTGTAATCCAAATGCAAACCACCCTAGATTTGTGAGAGTTGTGATGGCCACATTTACTCCATTAGGCACCTATTTGTCCTTGTGTTTCTTTTCCCATCATTGGCACAAAGTTCATCATCATCATATTTTGGGTTCAATGCATGTGCCAAAATATGCAAGGGATTGTTAAACTTATCCCATTTAACACTAGTTTTTATCCTCACATGATCAATAAAGTCGTTGTGAAAAAATTTCTACTTTTGTTTCCCGTAGTGACATTATTAGTTGTGTCTCAATCACAGTGTCCATGTCTTCAATGACCTATCTCAAATAAGGCCTATCAATCTCTATTTTGCAAATAAAGGAAACCATCAACTATGTGAAGCTAATTATAAATCAATTTTGCTCCACCAATCTTCACAACTAACATGCCTCCAAACCAACATTGCCTTCTCCAAACAACCCACACTTCACTAACAACCATATCTAACATTGCCCACTTCACTTCTACAAGACACCACAACATTGCCTGAAAACTTAGCCTTGGAGGTTGATGCAACTGAAAGAAAGGTAAGAGCATAGAAAAACAGAATGAAAGACGCAAAAGATGGTTAGGACATTAATTTAGCGCGTGGGCAAAAACCCAGCATAAGCTCTACCCTCTTCAATAGCCATCTCACCCAGTTCTTCAAACATTTGACTCTTTATCTAAAGAAACAATCTTGTATGTCCCAACCCTAACAAATGATAGACTACTTCAAACTTAAACAGATAATGGAAAATCTCAAAATCAAGGTAAGTTATGCACCCAATAAAGACAACTCATAAAAAGTAAAAGGTGCACCGAAAGGGTGGAAAAAGTAGGTCGAGGAAAGGGGAAACTCATACCTACACGATTGCTCTCTCTTTACATCTATACACTCAAGATGTTGGACCCCATTAGTTGGTCACATGGCTATAGCACCTGCCTTGAAGCCTTTTCCACTCCACAACCATCATTATCACACACATCTACAAATTGATGGGCTAACTTGTGACATGTCACTCCCCATGGGAGGTGAAAAAACTTGATAGGGTTATTGATCCAATCATCCTTAATATAAGTGAGGTAACTTGTTTATGTGTCCTAATTGCGCCAAGGCGCTCTCCAGCCCAGTCTGGAAGAGATGGTGTAATGTCCTATCCCATCCTATCTTGTTACACATTTCGACTCGGTCAAATTACATAAAAATAAAAATAACATAAAATTTAAAACTCTCCAACCTAGTATGGGAGAGATGTAATCTTTAACATTTTAACTAGGTCAAATTACATTAACAAAACAAAAAACAAAATAAATTAAATTAAAAAAACTAACGATTATAATTATAATAAAACATTTGACTTGATATAATACATAATAATAAAAGTAATAATACAAGAAATAATAATATAAAAATAAAAGAGTACAAAATAAAATAGTCCATTTATGCTTATGAAACATTTTGACTCACAGTTTTCACAACCCATGGTTTTTCCCATGGTATTATTCTCTAATGTAGCTTATAAAACAAAAAAACAAAAATATTTAAATAAAATAAAATAGTCAATTTACCGTTATGTAAACATTTTGACTCTCAGTTTTCACAACCCATGGTTTTTTCCATTGAATTATTCTCTAATGTAACCTATTTAAAGGCATAAAATTCTAATGAATTTTCCACACATTAAATAACCAATTTTCAATTTGTTTCAAAGCTAAGGCCGAGCCCCGAAATAACATACGCACCACAGACAAATAATCAGACCTTGATGCAAACCAGGTTTTTATGTAGGGTTTAGAGATTGGATCGCATCTGCAATCTCTAGTCAGGATATCATTTCAATTAACGAACTTGGGTTCCATCTGTTACTATTGAACACAAACTATATCATTCATGGACTTTTTAACATCGTGTCAGACTATTGAATGGTTTTTGACAATATACTGTGTTTACTAATTGGAACTGTCTTATTTGAATGCCACATTGCTCTGTTCAGTTCATCATATCACTGAAATTTTTTATATTGATCATTGATGAAGTACATTACTTGTCGAATTAACTGTGGTTTAGAAAATATGTTGCAGGAAACATGGGCCAGGGGGAGTTTCCTCCTGAAAACTAGGACAAAATGCATAAACATGTATGGTACAGGCCTAAAATGCATTTCAGGGTCGTATAGGCACGTTTCCGGAGGCTGAAACTTGGCATGTATGGCCTAAAACGCATTTCAAGACCGTATGGGCGCGTTTCTGCTCAAAAAAGATTTTCGGTTTTTTCTTCTCTTTAACTTTTTTATTTTGTGATTAAATTAATTTGTGAATGTTTCTAGATGTCTCTTGCAGGTTATAAAAAGACTCACTCATTCCCTCTAGGGAAAAAACCCTAAATTAACATAGCTTCTACCATCAGATCTTCTGCCTAATGAACAACTTTTCTCTAAATTTTTGTTTCAGGGGCACTACCCCCAAACCCTCTCTAGGGGGGGATTCAAAGAATTTTTCCCCCCCTCGGGACCCCCCCGGCAACACTTCTTGAGGGGCAAGCCCCCCCACACCCCTTCCCCTCCTCCCCCCTCGCCCCCCGCCATCAAGCACTGGGATTATTATGAGTAAATGATCATTATGTGATCATTCATGAGTAAATGTGATGTTAGTATGTTTCATCATCATGTATAATTGATAGACTTATATTTTATGCAATGACATTGGACAATGTAATCATAATGTAACAATGTATCATGTATGATTTATGATTGCACATAATAATCCTTAAATGTCCTAACATATATATATGTTAGGACATTTAAGGAATACCCATTTCAGAAACTCGTACTTGTTGCCCTATATCATGCAACTTAGTTTAGAAAGGAAGATCTTGTTTTGAAACCCTAGCTCCCTAGAAAACCTAGGGCAAAATTAACATAAGCCACTACAGAACCTCTGCATCTTTGTTCTCAACAACACAACTCAAATGATCAAATGGACAAATTTGCATCCTCGTTAGTTCCTCCTTCATCAATTGCCTTCTAAACAGTTTCATGTTTTGCTCAACCAACCTTTTTGCGAGTTCATAAGCAACAGTTGAGACGATATGTTCCTTCCTCCAAATGGCCAACAACTTGGATTGTAGCTAACTTACAAATGGCATCACAGTCTCCCATAACTACAAACAAAATAGTTTGCATATTTGTCTTGACATTGTCAGGATGATGTTCCTTAATATTGAAGAAGCATTGGGACATTTGAAGAATCAAATCATTGCACTCCAAGGCAAGCATGATGTCATATGTCTGACTCCAACCATGATTTCTAAAATCTAGAGCTTCTTTCCAAAGGTAGCACCCATAGTGTTATCCATCTCCTGGAAGCTTCCTACCATAAGCTGAAAACATTTCCTCATAATGTCATCATTGTAAGGAGTTATAGGTGAGGTTAATCTTATGATCTCACTAAGACATGAGGCAACTGTAAGTCTTACCCCTTCACAAGGGTGCTCCAAGAACTTGTGATGTATCAAGGCAAGCATTGATGGTTTTAGGGCCCAATTTAAACTCCTCCAATCTGATTGGCTCACCTTGGAAAGATGCAAGTCTAATTCCTCCAATTTGAGAAGGGTTTTCACTGTCACCTTGATGATCTTCAAATCTGACCCAAGTGCAATGAGTAAATTTCCTATCTTCTCTTCTTTCTGTAGATTCCTCAATTTCTTTTGCTGAAGAATAGAGTATGGACTCCTCTTGAGAAGGATCTGTTCTGTCTTTTTCTCTAGTTTATATTGCAGTCCACTGATGTACTGTTGTGCTGATTTATAAGCGTATTAAAAACCTCCATTATTCAGCAGCTCTACTGGCACAACCTCAGCAAGATGTTATTACACTTGGCACATACAAATATTAGCTTCAGCAATACATATTGTGAGTTTAAGAGCATAAGATTGGCAACCTCTCAGCGTAGACTCTGACTCAACCCACACAACAGCCATACACAAGCACCAGCAGCACATAGTCTCATCATTAGCATGATAATGCTCTCAGCATGTACAAAACTCGTGCATGAAAAACCCAACAGTATACAACAACTCTTCATACTCTAACACAACACTAGATGTAGAACTCTCTGCTCAAATATACAACTATAAATCATGCTCTGACAAAATTCTAATCATTTGTCGACGCGTTTCGAACCAACCAGTGTGGTTCATCGTCAGGACAAGTTTGAAGTACTAAGTTCTGGAAATTATCATAAGAGACATAATCCTTGTCTTAAATCTACATCCATACTTGCCCTCTAAAAGTATTCTTAAAACCTAAGAATAGGATTTCCATTTACATTAGGAGACCAACAAGGACAAAACCCCAAAAACAAAATAAAAATTGAAAACAATAAAAGTAAGAAAGAGGTTGTCTTGCACATACAGTGTGCCACACTTCATCAGTTTACGACTCCTGGATTGATAATTAACATAGCAATTTAGGACATACTAAATTGACTAAACATTTTGGCGTCGTTGCCGGGGAAGTGTAACTAGGTAGCATATCTCTTACATTCAAACTATATGATGAATATTATAACTTCTAGATGATTGTTGTTATATAGTTCAATCTATGTTTTTTATATCTAATTCATCATTCTACGTGCTTTTGTTGACATATATGCATCAAAATATAAAAAATATTAAAAATATATATATATATATATATAAACGCTCCCGGAATCGCTCCCGAACCAGGAGCTTCTGAAAATGTTGCTCCCGCTCCCAAGTAACCTTGATACTCACATCACATTTACTCATGAATAATAACATAATGAATGCAGCAATATCCAAAAAACAGCCTTGATAAATGAGGTTTATTATTAATATTATCCAAAATCAGTGTTTATTATATATATGAGGTTGCAAGTACAATAAAGACTATAATGTTGCAAGTACTATAAAGACTAAATACTAATAGTCTTCAATCTTCATCTTCATCATCATAATCCTCGTCAAAATAGAAGAAGCATGCTCAACAGTGGATGGTGGATCTGAAGAAGATGATTGGCCAATTCCACTTATAGGCTCCCAATCCTCAATATTCAGGGCAGCAAGAAAGCTCCAAATCAGGGGTTTCTGGATCCACATCCCATTCTTTAGAAGAACCACTGTTATATTCTAGACCCCTACAATATGCAAGGCGAAAGTTGGAGTGCACATAAACAAGATCCTTTGCCTTTTGTGAGCCCAACCTGTTGCGATTCACATAATGAATAAAAACCATAGGTGCTCCAATTTTTTTCTATTGATGAAGAGCTTGCCACTTGTGAATGAACATGAATGGCAAGGTTTTGCAAATGTACACCATTTGCTCCATGACAAATCCACCACCTAACTGGATTCATGGTGCTTCTCTCCTCCAAAGTTGATATATCTAAATAATCATCTAATCCTGCAGCAAAAGTAGCAAATTCTTCCTTCACCTCCTTGTGTAGATGAGCTGGAAACATTCTCATAAAGGCTTTTTTCAGCCCATTAGCCACCTCTCTATCTTTATGGGGTGTCTTCCTCTTCCCATTGCTTTGAGGAATAAGCTCTTCATCATAAAATCTCGAGTTCAGGGCATGTGCTAAAGTGTGAAATGAAGTGTTGAAATTGTTCCACCTATGAACAATGATTTTCTTGAATAATCAGCAAAATTAGCATCAACAAATAAAAGTCGTAGAGACTCCCATGAAATGATTTCCATAGTTTTCTCAACCATGGTATCCATGGCATCATATACCTCTTCTAAGAAAGGTTGGTCTGTGTCAGTGTTCCGAAGAAGCTCAAATGCAGGGGTTGTGAACTTTAGCAAGAAATCAATCTTGCTCCACCACTCTTCATCAAGGCACAACCTACGCACCATACATCCCCACTCGGAATCTGCCTGTCTCGACTCTCCACTCAACCCAGAGTTGACTCACCCCCATAGAAACTAATGGTTGCTTAACCTCAACAAGGCGGCACAATATTAGGAAGTTTGAGGCGTATATTGCCTCAGCAACTTTTAACAACTCCAATTTGGAGTAGTCTCGAAATATTCCTTCAAATTGGTGTTGGTTGGTGATGAATTTAATGATCTCCCTTGCTTCCCCTATGATTTCCTTTACCCATAGAACTTTATTGTCGATCTCCTCTAAGATCATATTCAGATTATGGACAATGCAGGATGTCCAAAAGATGTGGTCATACCTCCCCTCAATAATTAAACCTGCAACTTTGCAAACTGGTGCATTATCCGTGATAACCTGCACCACCCTGTTAAGTCTTATTTGTTCAATAGATTTTAATAAAACATCAGCAATGAACTGTGCATCTTTTACCTTTCCTGAGCAGTCTTTCGCCTTTAAAAACATTGCTCCTTTTGGTGAAGTGGCAATGATGTTATCAATGGCCTACGCCTTGTATCTGTGCATCCATCTAAGACTATGCTAACCCTAGAGCTACTCAAAGAACGAATAGATGATAAGATATCCTCCACAAGCTCCTCAATTTTTTGAAGATAAGTTCTGACTTTTTCATAGTTGGGCCCCTTGTACCTTGTGTGAGCTTTGTTAATTGCCATTATCATATCTTTCTTGTAAGGAGACCGAACAACATTGAATGGGATACCACATGCATAGATGCACCTATCCACTCTGGAGTCAACTTCTTCTCTCACTTGCACATTCACCAATTTAGCAAATTCTTTTCTGTTGAACTGAAGCGGATGCCCCTTTTGTATTTTTCGATGGTGGTAATTGTTATTTTTGTGTCGCTTTCATATTCCTTGCTTCAACCACAATCTTTGGCTCAATGTTTGGTGGAGCTTGAGGAGTAGCATTAGCAAGCTCTTCATGCCTTCTTTTAAGTCCACCAGTCTCATCTTGCTCTCTTTGATATGCCCTCCTCACCATTGGGTCTATTGTTTTTTGGCAACCTACAATCCCTTGTCCTCCTCCATGCAAAAGATGTGCCATCACTCTTGGGTAAGAGCCCTTATATGAATTATTGCAAAGATTACATTGCCATTCCCATGAGCTACCACCTGCACATCTTTGAAGCCTTTGAACATGCCTCCAAAGAGGATAATAGTCAGCGCTCCGGTTGGACTTGGGAGGCTGGACTTGCACCATGGTTGGAAGGCATTACTGCAAAAATAATTAAAAACAAAAACAAATTTGTAAAGGAAAAACGTTTTTCACATTTTTGAAAGCATAAACCTCAAAAAATACAAGAAATAGGGGAAAAACTAAGAAAATGAATGCTTCTTACCAAAATTAATTTTTTGTAGCTAAAGCTAATCCAAAATGCCACAAAACACAAGAGAAAGATTGTTGTTGCTAAGCCAAAATCCAAGAATGTCGTAGCCAGAAACTCCCCACTCTGAAATCTACTTGTTAAATCTCTTTTTCTTGTTGTTGAAATCTCCTTTGCTCACTGTTGAAAACACCCTAGCTGAAACCACTGTTCTCTTCCGTTTTCTCCTTTCTAAAATCTCCCCTTTCCAAGTGAAACGACTTGGTCAATTCGTGTGATGAGTGAATGAGGTGAGAGTCTTTTATAGCTTGTGAGAGACATCTAGAAACATCGACACAATATTTTAATTGCCAAATTAAACCAACAAATAATAAAATAAAATAAAAAAATCTATTTTGCCAGAAATGTGACCGTACTAATGTTGAAAGACACTCTTTATGAGGTGGATTGATCAATTCTGCATATCGATCTAACATTGTTGGCAAAGTGCAGGGGCCTAAGAAGGGATTAGGCAGAGAATCGTTGTCAGGTAGAGGTGTCACTGTCACAGTTTCTTTGTGTAGGGATATTAATTTATTATCATATCAAGGGGATAAGGAAAAAGCTTGGTCGTTATTTCAACTATGTTAAAATTGGCAACTAGGGCCAAACTCCATGTGGGTCTACTTATTTATGGCAGCTGATATTTTTCTTGGATTCCTCTCGTCGAGAGGTGTGGGATTGATCTAAAGATCATCCAATTCCGACATGTATTCATGGAGATATGAATTTATTTGTGTTATGTGACAATTTGTTAAGGTCGGCCAGCAACCAAATTTCCCCCACTTGTCTTCAACGTTTCACCATAAATAGGAGAGGTCTTCAAGTCATTTGGTCACTCATCTCTTGTGATATCTCTCCACTTGTTTGGGTTTTGGTGGTAGGAGAGATCTAAAGGAGGATGCACTGCCCTATAGGAGATGCCCTAGCCCTAGACGCAGTCAAAAGGAGAAGGCTCTACGCAGTCCTACGAGACACTTCTATATGTTGTCTAAGGGTCCAAAGCCACAGTCAAGGAGGGTCCTATATGCAACTAGAGGAGGCTTCTATCCGCGATATTTAAGGGTGCCCTAGGCCACAGTCAATAAGGGTTTATACACAGCAAGAAGAGACACTTATACACAGTAAAGGAAAGGCCTTAAACCGCAGTGTCAAAAGGCTTTTATCTAGCCCTAATCCACTAATCTATGAGGCACTAAATCCGTAGTCAAAACATTCCTTAGCCACAACCTTATGAGGAGATTTATACGCAAAAAATAGGAAATCTATATGCAGCTTAAAGAAGCCCCTATACGTTGTCCAAAGAGGGAGATCTAACCACAGTGAATGATGTCTCTTCACATCTGAAGGAGAAGCCCTAATACACAATCCCTTGTGCCCTAATTGTTGGCCTTATTCCGCAGCAAAAGAAGGTCTAGATGTGGCTCAATATCTGCGGTTGAAGGAGGCTCCTATACGTTGTATAGAGGAGGCCTAATCAATATCTAAAGAAGCCCTAACTGCAGTCTAACTTGTCATCATCGCAGTCTAAGGTAAGGCTTCTTTACGTTGTCAAAGGAGGTTCTAACCCGCAGTTAAAGAGGGCTCAAATCCGCTAGCTAAAGGAGCTCTAAACCACAGTTAAGGAAGGTCCTTGAAGAGGCCCTTAGCTACAACCAAGAAGAACCCTAGTCATAGCAAAGAGAGACCCCAATCCACAGATGAGATGAAGACTTAACAGCGTAAATGAATCTGAAAGGACAGTCTAGAATTTTGGTAACAGCATGATAAATGAAGCATGGTGACAGCACAGTGTAGAGACTGTTTCTAAGCACTGTTTGTAAGGTTGACAAATCTCAGCCATATTACATTGAAGAAATCTGTCAACATATTCAGAATGGGTCAAGTCCTTCTAGGACTAAATTTCGTTGCAATGTTGTTATTGATTGCTTGTTGTTGGGCTAGGTCGTAGGCCATAGCCAGCAGCAAAGCTCGTTCTAAGGATTGCACAAGTCAGACTTGTAAAGGTGACAATGGTGGAGTTGCACCTCGAAGGCCTGCATTGGTGATTGTGTGTTGATGCCCTACCCCATAAAGTTGTGACAGCTAGTACAGCAAGAAGTCAACAGCATTTTGGAAGATATATTGGGTAAATGTTTCTATGTTTTGACTCAGCTTCATGTGCATCCTGTTCTGAGGAAGATTATGTCCTGATTGACCAGCATTGACTTCTCTAGTCAAAATACTTTACTACTGTTGTCATAAATATCAGATTTATGTATTTGTATTATCTCTCTCTGTTGAACTATTGAAGAATATAAGAAGAATTGATCAAGGGTTTCCCCACATTAGGGTTTATCCCTGGCTGGTGCCACATCTTGTGTCCTCTTGTCTTGGCTTGTCTTCTGATGTTTATGTTTATGTTCTATCTACACTTTACTATCATGCTGATGTGATTGCTAATCTGAATATTGTCGTTGAGCTAAAATGAATAATTGATGTAAATTGCTCTATGTTGATTTGGGGTAGCATCGGATGTGCGCTAGCCATGAAAATTGGTGGAGGCTAAAGCACATGAGATCTCCAAGACCCAAAAATCGTTTTCGAAAATTTTCATCGAGATGAAAAGTTATTAAAATAATTAATATTTTTAATGAGTTCCTAAATCTCAACTTAGGAAAATAAAAATATTAATGGGTATTAATAAAGATAAGGATGAGAAGTTTCTAAAAGATAAGGATCAAGTCTATTTTAATCTTAGACGTTGATTAGGGACTTAATCTCAGCCATTGATTCATTAACAGGAAAAGTATAAGAGAAGACTTGAGGGACAGTGGGAGACACAATGAGGGAGACCAGTCAGTTCGCTTTCTCGAGTGGGGCTTGTTGAGAAATTTGAACTAAAACACTGGATTGCAGCAAGAGGGAGTGAGTACATAACAAAGAGGTAGGGACAGTGTCGGAGGACCAGCGCAGAGATCAGATAGGTAGACGCAAAGCCACTCAGAAAGACGCAAAGAAAGTTGGACTGCACAGTGACTGGAGGGTTTGTGTGGGTAATGTGGTGAGGACAAGTGTTGACGCAATGAGGGAGAGTGCTGACGCAGAGGGTCTGGGGCTGCGCAGAGGCTAGCTGAACTAACGCTAAGCCTAGAGGAAGCGCCAAAGGATTTATCTCTATTGAGTGAGCCAGTTTGGCACCCTAGTTGTACTCAAGAAAAGCCTTTTAATAAAATCCTCCTCTACTGCACCGCTTTTCCCGCATTCAGTTTTTCCGGGGACATTTGTCCAAAATAACTATGTTGATGTGTTTGATTCTTGTGCATGTATTTGTTTCTGCATAATGGTGTGATATCTGCAGTAGAATTTATTTTAATATTCACTGAAGGGATTTCATAAATAACTTATTGGAAAATAAGTAGGTAAAATAAATCAGTTGCTGCAGTAATATAATTTTCACATGGTATCAGAGCAAAGAATCAAAGACGGGAAGGGAAAATCAATTATGGGTCGAGATCATGATGCAGAGGCATCTACGTCAGGAGACTCGTGCAGATTTTCAGAAAATTGCACAAGAGATAGTAATTTTGATTTCTCTATGCTGGCTTCCAGATTGGAAAAAGAAGTTGTTTGTGTAACAAGCTCTATATCATCTACACAAGCTCTGCATCATCAAAGGTATGGTATATAGACAGTGGAGCCTCCTGGCATATGACAGGAATTCAGGAATGTTTCTCAAATTATCAAGAGGAAAGGATGAATTTTTAGATCACCATGGGGAATAAGGAAAAGTGTACTCCAGTATGGAAGGGTACCATATTTTTTCAAACGAAAACGGGAGATTGTTTCCGAGCTACTAATGTGCTACATGTGGCAGGACTGGAGATGAACTTACTTTCTGTGTCACAACTTCAAAGCAAGGGCTATGACGTTTTCTTCATTAAGGAGAAAGTATACGTCAAACACCCGAGTTGGAAAAAGAAAGTGCAGATAGGAATCAAAAGTAACAGGTTGTACAGGTTACAGCTAGAATCACCAATGGCACTGATAGGCAGTAATGGAGACAAGGATTTGAATGAACTATGGCATTGAAGAATGGGACATTTGCACCATGGGGCTCTGAGAATTCTCAGGAAAACTCTAACAGGAGTTCCAGATCTTAGTACAGAACGAGATGATGTATGCAGAGAATGTGCTCTGGGCAAGTATGCCACAACAACATTTCCTAGAAGTAAAAACGGGGCCAAGAGTGTACTAGGATTAATACACTCAAATATCTACGGACCAATGTCCACTAAAGCTCTTAGTGGTGTCGAATACTTCGTCACCTTCATTGATGACCACTCCAAGAAAACTTGGATTTATTTTCTGAAAACCAAGGACGAGGTTTTCTATCGATTCAAAGAGTTCAAGGCTCTAGTGGAGAATTCGACAGGGAAGAAAATAAAAGTTTTACGCTCAGACAATGGTGGAGAATATGTCAGATAAGGACTTCACCGATTTTTGCACTAGGGAGGGCATCAGAAGAGAGTGGACAGCTCCTTACAATCCAGAGCAGAATGGAGTAGCAGAAAGGAAGAACAAGACTATCGTGGAAGAAGCTAGGGCCATGATCTATGTTGTAGGAAACATTGGGAGGGGGGCTCGTTTCCTTGAGGAAACGGGTACGAAACGCGTTTTCGCGTTTGGTAAGGTCGTGAAACGCGTTTCCAAAAAATCAAGTGTTTTTTTTAATTTTTTTTTAATTTGTTTTTAATTGTTTTTAATTGTTTCTAGTGGGTTCTAGAAGCCTGTCTAAACTTATAAAAGAGAAGTTTGTCTCATTCTCTCATCACACTATTCAGCAAGTCGTTTCTCTTGGAGACTAGCAGTTATTGTCTCATTCTCTCAACCTATTACGCTCACACTATTCTGTGAGCGCAATAGGTTGGGCTCACAGAAAGCAGAGGATCTTGTTTATGTGCACTCCAACCTTCGCCTTGCATCTCGTAGGGGTCCAGAATACAACAGTGGTCCTTCTAAAGAATGGGATGTGGAGGCAGAAAATCCTGATTTTGAGCTCTCTTGCTGCCTTGAATATTGAGGACGAGTCTGGAAGTGGAATTGGTGCATCATCTTCTTCAGCACCACCATCCACTGTTGAGCATTGTGCTGCTTCTATTTTTGATGAGGATTGTTATGATGAGGATTAGTCTTTTGTCTCTATAGTTCTTGCAGCCTTGTAGTCTTTATTGTACTTGCA
>APFE031019400.1:41860-133077 GCA_000404065.3 Pinus taeda
ATATATATATATATTCGTGTTTCCCCGTTTCCTCAAATTTGTGGAGGTCGCGTTTCGTATCGCTTCCCGTTTCGGAAACTCGTTTCCGTTTCCCCGTTTCGTGCAACTTAGGCCATGATATATGATTAGGATATGCCAAATTTCATGTGGGCAGAAGCATGCAACACGACAGTCTATGTCCAAAATAGAACTCCTCATAGGGCATTGGGCAAGATTACTCCAAAGAAAGTCTTCACTGGGAAGACACCTGAAGTCAGCCATTTCAGGATATTTAAGAGTTTAGCATATTGTCGTATACCCGAGCAGAAGGGAAAGAAGTTAGATCAAACTGCAAAGAAAGGATATCTAGTGGGATATAGAGAGAACGCTAAGGCATATAGAATCTATCTTCCAAGGAGTAGGAAGGTAGTAGTTCCACGAGATGTGAAGTTCATGGAAGATAGGGCCTTTAGAAAATCTTGAGAAATGCCTTCGAGCAGTCAAAAGATGAGTCATTGGTCAAACCACTTCAACCAACAGAAGCCAAGAATTCTCCTTCAAAACAAGAAGAGGAGCAGCTAACAGATGCACCTACTTCCAGAGGAAGAACGAGCCGGGAACTTCGACAGATTCTGTGGGATGCAGAAGATTTCATTGGAGCACCGAAAAACAATAAAAGAGAGCGAAGACAACCAGATAGATATCAGGCCTTAGTAGCTCAGGATGGGGAGCTTTCTAGTTTTAAGGAGGCCGCTCATCATCAGGTTTGGATAGATGCGTGGTAGAGGAATACAACTCTATAATGGTGAACGATGACTGGGAAGTAGTGCCTAGGCCTCAGGACAAATCAGTGGTAGGTTCGAGATGGATCTACAAGATTAAATACATTGCAGACGGCAGTGTGGAAAAATACAAAGCCAGGTTTGTGGCTAAGGGGTATGCTCAAAAGGAAGGAATAGACTACGAAGAGACCTTTGCCCCAATAGCTAGGTATACATCTATTAGAACCGTGATATCTCTTGCAGCACAGATGGGATGGGAGATTCATCAGATGGATGTCAAAACGACATTCTTGAACAAGGTGATAGAAGAGAAAGTATACATTGAATAGCCAGAAAGCTTTGAGACACATGAGAAGAAGTCTCATGCATGCAAATTGAAGAAAGCCTTGTATGAGCTCAAACAGGCACCTAGAGCATGGTATGGTCGAATTGATGGCTACTTGCAGAAGATGGAGTTCGTCGAGAGTGACACAGATCCAAATCTCTATTATCTAGTTGTAGAGAATGAGCCTCTAATCCTAGTAGTATATGTGGATGATCTCTTCCTGACAGGATCATCCAGGTTCATCGAGGACTGTAAGAAGAATCTAGCCACAGAATTTGACATGAAGGATTTGGGACAAATGCATTATTTCCTATGGTTGGAAGTTTGGGAACAGAAGGGGGAGATCTTCCTTGGACAAGGGAGATATGCTACAAAAATTCTGAAGAGATTCAGGATGCAGGACTGTAGGCCTATGGCTACTCCAATGATCACTAACTGGAAGAAAATTGATGTATCGGAAGACAAGGATGTTGATCGCACCTTATACAGGCAGCTCATAGGGTCCCTGATATATCTGGTCAATATCAGCCCAGACATTTGTTACACTGTCAACACCCTCAGTGAGTTCATGGTGGAACCGAAGAGGGCGCACTGGGCAACAGCCAAATATGTTCTCAGATATATACAGGGAACAGTCGATTATGGACTCTTGTACACTAGAAGAAATGATATCAGACTGAGTGGGTTTACTGATGTTGATTGGGTTGGAAGTCCAGTAGATCGAAAAAGTACCCCTGGGTATTGTTTCAACATTGGATCAGGGATGACCTCCTCATGCAGTAGGAAACAAAAATATGTAGCTCTGAACTCAACCGAAGCAGAATATATGGTTGCTAGCACAGCGTCGTGTGAAGCCATATGACTTAGAAAATTGCTTGTAAACCTGTTTAGAAGAAGGATGGAAGCGACCAGGATCATGTGTCATAATCAAAGTTGCATCAAGCTCTCTAAGAATCCAATGTTTCATCATCGGTCAAAGCACATCGATATTCGGTGTCACTTTGTTAGAGATTGTATCCAATGAGGAGTTGTGCAATTGAGTTACACTCTTACAGTAGAACAAGTGGCGGACATCCTTACTAAGGCCCTTGGAAGAACCAAGTTCGCTTATTTCAAGGAGAAGATGGGGATGGTAAAGAATCCATTTCAGTAACAGAAATGGATAAGTATCAGGTGTTGCAGCGCTATGAGCAGCATGATGCAGCATTTGAGAGAGAGTTGCAGTGAAGATGCAGTGTTGGGAAGAAGGACCAACAGCAGGACGGATGCAGAGGGAGTTGAAGTACAGATGTAGCAGTGGCAGTGGTAGAGTCATGAGCAGCAATACAGGAGGCAGCAGTGCAGAGAATGTTAGACAGCAGGCCAAGCATCAACACAGGTACCGTTGCAAGATGATCAATACAATGTTCAGTGGTGGAGTATTACTAGAGCACATTCCTCGCTAAGAGGGAGTGTTGATTTGGGGTAGCATCGGATGTGCTCTAGGCATGAAAATTGGTGGAGAGGCTAAAGCAGATGAGATCTCCAAGACCCAGAAACCGTTTTGGAAATTTCATCCAGATGAAGAGTTATCAAAATAATTAATATTTTTAATGAAATCCTAAGTCTCAACTTAGGAAAATAAAAATATTAATGGGTGTTAATAAAGATAAGGATGAGAAGCTTCTAAAAGATAAGGATCAAGTCTATTTTAATATTAGTCGTTGATTGGGGACTTAATCTCGGTTGTTGATTCATCAACAAGAAAAGTATAAGAGAAGACTTGAGGATCAGTTGGAGACACACTAAGGGAGACCAGTCAGTTCGATTTCTGGAGCAGGGCTTGCTAAGAAATTCGAACTACAAGACTGGATTGCAACAAGAGGGAGTGAGTACATAACAGAGATGCAGGGACAGTGTTGGAGGACCAGCGCAGAGATCAGATAGGCAGACGCAAAGCCACTCAAAAAGACGCAAAGGCAACCGGATTGCGTAGTGACTAGAGGGCCTGCATGGGTGGCGCAGAGAGGCCAAGTGCTAACGCAGTGAGACAGAGTGCTGAAGCAGAGGGTCTGGGAGCTGCGCAGAGGCTAGCTGGACTGACGTCGAGCCTAGAGGAAGCACCAAAGGATTTATCTCTGTTGGGTGAGCTAGTTTGGCACCCTAGTTGTACTCAAGAAAAGCTGATTAATAAAATCATCCTCTGTTGCACCAGTTTTCCCGCATTGGGTTTTTCCGGGGACATTTTTCCAAAATAACTATGTTGATGTGTTTGATTCTTGTGCATGTATTTGTTTCTGCATAATGGTGTGATATCTACAGGAGAATTTATTTTAATATTTACTCAAGGGATTTCGTAAATAACTTATTGGAAAATAAGTAGGTAAAATAAATCAGTTGCTGCAGTAATATAATTTTCACACTCTCAGCAAATAACATACCTAAAATTAACATGGTATCAGAGCTGAGATGAAGACAAAGCCCAAACAACAATGAAAGAGAAATCACCAAAGACAATTGGACAAGGTCAAAGGCTCAATGGGTTCCTCATCCCACTTCCCAATTAAAGATAAGCTTCGTGAAAAGTCTACCACGTATGGAAGATGTCTCTGGATTTGACAGTGGAAGAGCAAGAAGTTTTGGATTTCGTGAAGGGTAAAATCCCTGAGCCTCCATCAAATGCATCGACTGCTCCAAAGATCAAGTACACCAAGGGTGAAGTCAAAGCAAAGAATATTACCAAAGATTCCAATGACAAGCGTCTGGTGGCCTACCTAAAGGTCACTTCAATGGAAAGTTTGGATCTAAGGATGGAAGGAAGGGCGGGTGCCTTGCTTGTAATAAGTTTGGCCACTATGCGAGGGAGTGTCCAAATATAAGGAACATATCACATGATGATGACAAAAATCATTCCAGTGGCAACTTCAATCGAAGGAATGACAGGTTCAATGGCAAAGGAAAAAGGAATGCAGGACATCAAGGAAATGGTCGACTCTCCAAGAAAGCAAGGAACTCCAGGTATGAAGAATCAAATATTGTTTCTGATAAGAAAAAAGAGTATTATCTTATATTGGCCCTCTCCACTACCTCTCCTCCGAAATCATTGGGAAATTGGCTCAGTGATAGTGGTGCCTCAAGGCACTTCACCAGATACAAGGAAGCTCTCTCTAATTTGATAGAGAAGGAAACAAAGTTGGAGATTATTCTTGGTAACGTTGCCACCTATTTTGCAAAGTGTGTAGGGAATGTTACTCTTCTACTTGATCAGGGTAACTCGATTCATTTACAAGAAATTCTTTATGTACCGCATCCCAAGAAGAACCTGGTATCCATTTCGACAATGGAAGACATAGGTTACAAGGTGGCATTCATCGACGGAAAGGTACGTGTTTGGAAAAGAAATTTTTAAGATGCTTTTACTCTTGGGTTCAGGATTGGCAATTTGTATCAAGTTGCAGGATGTCCATTGGGGACCATGTCGCGTGACACATCTCTTCTATGGCACCGGAGGTCTACACATCTTCATTGTAAGGCCCTACCCAATGTGAGTCAGATGGTGACAAGGATGCCTGAATTGAAAGAAGAGCATGAAGGTACATGCCTGAGATGTACCGAAGGAAAACTTATAAGGGGACCATTCCCTTCATGTAATAGCAAGACCACAGATGTGGAACAACCCAAGGGGTTTGAGATTCATGATTAGGAATCTCATGTATGCAGGTTGAAGAAAGCTCTCTATGGCTTGAAGCAAGCACCCCGGGTTTGGTATGAGAGAATTGATAGTTATCTGATGAAGCTGAGATTCACTAGGAGTGAAGTCGATCCAAACCTTTGCTTGAAGGTTGTGGATCACATACCTCTCATCCTAGTAACCTATGAAAATGACCTCTTTCTGGCAGGTACAGACCATCTAATTTGCAAAAGTAGGAGGGAGTTGGATTCCAAATTTGGAATGGTGAATTGCAAGCCCGTGACTACTCTGATGGAGCTTAACTTTAAGAAGTTATGTGGTCGTGTTGCTGGACCTAATTTGGGAAATGCCTTTGAGTTTCATCAGCTCATGGTAGCATTGATGTTCTTGGTGAACTCCCGTCCGAATATATGTTTTGCGGTTAGCATGATGAGCTCATATATGATTGAGCCTCATTGGATTGGTGCCAAGAATCTTTTGAAATATCTTCAAGGCACAATCACTCATGGACTAAGAGACACTGCCGAAGATGTGAGGCTACATGATTATTCTGATGTTGATTGGGCAAGCAGTGTAGAGGATTGCAAGAGCACTTCTGGGCGCTAGTTCTCTTTGGGTTCTGCTTTGATATCCTGAATGAGCGGGAAGCAAAAGATGGTTGCTTTGAGCACGTTGAGGCCGAATACATAGTTGAGAGTATGGCCCCCTGCGAAGCTGTCTGGTTGTGGAAGCTCTTATGTGACTTGTTTAGACACGTGCTCGATACCATCGTGATATTCTGTGACAACTAGAGGGGGATTGGATTGTTGAGTAATCGCATGTTCTATGATCGCTCCAAGCATATAGACATCAGGTACCACTTTCTCTGGGATATGGTACAACGGGGAGCAAAAGGTTCCATCACTCTAGGACTGATGTGCAGGTCATCGATATTCAGATGAAGCCTCTGGGAAAGGTCAAATTCTTGACTTTCCGAGAACAACTAGGAGTCGTGGAGAGACTCTCTGCTAAAGGTCCTGTATGATATGGACATTGAGCTCTGGGAGCTCCGGGGGGCTTGGGGGTGGTACTTCTTGGAGCAATGAGCAACCATAGGGTGAGTGGTTCATCCTTCCCCTAGTGGTTTGCTATGTAGGCAGGATGAGTGGTTCATCCTTCTCCTGCTGAGACACAGTCATAGGGTGAGTGGTTCAGCCTTCCCCTAGTGATTTGTTGTGTACAGGGTGAGCGGTTCAGCCTTCCCTTGGGATACCCCATGGTAACATGTAGGCAAGATGAGTGGTTCATCCTTCTCCTGCTGAGACATCCTACCCATGTAGTCTCGGACTCATGGGAAGTACCTCTCATCTAGCCAATGAGCAGGGAAATGAGGATAGGAACCATAGTACTACTGATGGACGCATCAAGTAGTATCGTACTCCCTATGCTAGGATGATATTGATCTGGGATCAATTGGAACTAACTTCGGGTCAGTAAGAGTGGTATGAGACACTCTCTTCATTTGGAACTAATTACGGATCAGTAAGAATGGTATGAGACAATCTCTTTATTTGAAACTGATTTCGGATTAGTAAGAGTGGTATGATACACTCTCTTTATACGGGACTAACTTCAGGTCAATAGAGGATGGTATGATACATTCTCGATCGCTTCTTCTTCTTCATAGTTCAGCAGAGCAGTGCAGGGCATTGGATTAATTACGGACTAGCAAATGGATTAGCAGATGGAGTTCTCCCTAGTTGAGAGGGAGTGTTAAAATTGGAAACTAGGGCCAAACTCCATGTGGATCTACTTATTTATGGCAGCTGATAATTTTCTTTGATTCCTCTCGTCGAGAGGTGTAGGATTAATCTAAAGATCATCTGATTCTGACATGTATTCATGGAGATATGGATTTATTTGTGTTATGTGGCAATTCGTCAAGGTCGACCAGCAACCAAATTACCCCCACTTGTCCTCAACGTTTCACCATCAATAGGAGAGGTCTTCAAGTCATTTGGTCACTCATCTCTTATGATCTCTATCCACTTGTTTCGGTTTTGGTGGTAGCAAAGATCTAGAGGATACGCTGCCCTAGAGGAGATGCCCTCGCCCTAAACGCAGTCAAAAGGAGAAGGCTCTACGCAGTCCTAGGAGACACTTCTATACGCTGTATAAGGGTCCAAAGCCGCAGTCAAGAAGGTTCCTATATGCAGCTAGAAGAGGCTTCTATCCGCAGTATTTAAGGGTGCCCTAGGCCACAGTCAATAAGGGTTTATACGCAGCAAGAAGAGACACTTATACACACTAAAGGGGAGGCCTCAAACCGCAGTCTCAAGCAGCTTTTATCTAGCCCTAATCCATTGCTCTATGAGGCCCTATATCCGCAATCATAACGTGCCCTAGCCATAGAGGGAGATCTAACCACAGTGAAGGAGGTCTCTTCACAGCTAAAGGATAAGCCCTAATATGCATTACCTTATGCCCTAACTGCTGGCCTTATTCCGCAACAAAAGGTCTAGATGCAGCTCTATATCCGCAATTGAAGGAGGCTCCTATACGCTGTATAGAGGAGGCCTAATCAAGATCTAAAGAAGCGCTAACTGCAGTTTAACTAGCCCTAGCCACAGTCTAAGGTAAGGCTTCTTTACGTTGTCAAAGGAGGTTCTAACCCGCAGTTAAAGAGGGCTCAAATCCGTTGGACAAAGGAGCTCTAAACCACAGTTAATGAAGGTCCTTGAAGAGGGCCTTAGCTACAGCCAAGAAGAACCCTAGCCGTAGCAAAGAGAGACCCCAATCCAAAATGAGATGAAGACTTATCAAAAAAAAATGAGTCTGAAAGGACAATCTAGAATTTCAGTAACAGCATGATAAATGAAGCATGGTGACAGCGCAGTGTAGAGACTGTTTCTAAGGACTGTTTGTAAGGTTGACAAATCTCAGCCATATTACATTGAAGAAATCTGTCAACATATTCAGATTGGGACAAGTCCTTGTAGGACTAAATTCTGCTGCAATGATATTATTGATTGCTTGTTGTTGGGCTAGGTCGTAGGCCATAGCCAGCAGCAAAGCTCGTTCTAAGGATTGCACAGGTCAGACTTGTAAGCGTGACAATGGTGGAGCTGCACCTTGAAGGCCTACATTGGTGACTGTGTTGATGACCTATCTCATAAAGTTGTGACAGCCAATACAGCAAGAAGTCAACAGCATTCTAGAAGATGTATTGGGTAAATGTTTCTATGTTTTGACTCAGCTTCATGTGCATCCTGTTCTGAGGAAGATTATGTCCTAGTTGACCAGCATTGACTTCTGTAGTCAATACTTTACTACTGCTGTCATAAATATCAGATTTATGTATTTGCACTATCTCTCTCTCTGCTGAACTATTGAAGAATATAAGAAGAATTGATCAAGGGTTTCTCCACATTAGGGTTTGTTGTCCTCTTGTCTTGACTTGTCTTCTAATGTTTATGTTTATGTTCTATCTGCACTTTACTATCATGCTGATGTGATTGCTAATCTGAATACAGTCATTGAGCTAAAATGAAAAATTGAAGTAAATTGCTCTCAGCATAAAATATATAAAATTAACAAACTGTTTCTTGAGTATTATCTGCATAAACTCCAACATAATCACCAGCCTCGTACTTTAAGCCCGATCAAGCAATATCAAATTTAAAATATGTTCAAGAGCAGTCAGATAGAGTTGTGAAGTTCTCTCTATAAGGAAACAATGGCACTAAATGGATGGTGAACATCATAACAGTGTTGTGAAAATTGCAATTAAATCACTTTTTTTGTTGGGCCGATTAAATCGATGATTTTTTCAATTTGAAAAAAACGCGATTTAATCAAGATTATTACAAAAAAATCATGATTCGATCAGTAAAAATTGTCAACCACAGAAATAGTGAGTTTTTAAAGATGAACTTGAGTTTTTTTTTGTTTCATTTTGCAATCAGAGGGTAAGGGTGAGAGCTAAGAAGGAGAAGAACTATTGTACAAGGGCGAGAGAGGAGAAAATCGAAAGAATTTAGGATCCCAAGCAAAAAAAAATCGAATTCGAACCAAGTTTCTTCAGCAAGGCGTGGATTTCAAGTATGGGCATCAAATTTGGCCCTATTTTTTTGTTTTCTCCTTGCTTTTCCTTGGGTTTCAATCACCCATATATTTTCCATGAATTTTGCTTCGGTTTGAGTGTGTTTTTTTGCCATTTATGTTGCATTTAGTGGAGAGGGTTTTTTTGGTCAAAAATTCAAAATGTTGATTGTTAATTTTGTTGAAATTATGATGTTCTATGTTGTAATAATCACTTATTATAGAACTTCTTTATGCTACAATATTAGATAGGCAATTGTAGATAGAACATAGATCAAATGCACAATAGAAGACAGCCAAAACCAAAATGAGACAGAGAATTTAGGTCCAATGACCAAGGCAAAACCCACAAGGGGAAAACCCAATCAGATTTTTCTTCTAGTAGAAATCATTTGTTCAACAGAGATACAAAGTACAATGAGAGATCAAGAGAATGAGTGAGTTCACCCAAATCTAAACAAGTTGTAACATGAAGATCATTGGTAGCAGCAGCAGATGCACACACTGGATCAACTTTCCCTTCAACTAAATCAACACTGAAACACTGAAGCACTGAATCAACCTTGGCTCACCAAGTTCTGCTCTTACTCTCCAAGTCTCTCTCTCATGATCTTCGTCAACTCTCTCTCAAGTTCAAATTCTTCTTCCACAATGCACAAGTAGTAAGAAGAGAGGATGAGAGGCACATATATATAAGAGGAGCAAGGAGTTTGAATCATAAAGGAGTAACTCACATGCCTTGCGGGAGAGTTACATATGCCAATTAGTGAGTGTAACTCATGCCATTAAGGAGAGAAATGCATGCCTTAGTAACTTATGCCATAAAGGGGAGAAAGTAACATATGCATTAAAAAGTGCGTAAGAGAAATCTTTTATGACATGCTTTAATGAGAGTGTAAGAGAGTGTAAGAGGAATCTTTTATGATGAGCTTTTATTGAGTGTAAGAGAGTGTAAGAGCATTATTGAGAGTGTAAGAAGAATATGTCATGCCAATAATGGGAGTGTAAGAGAACATTATTGAGAGCCATGATTGAATGACTTGAATTTTTTTTAATAATAATATAATAATATCATAAGAATAATAATAATAATAATATTACTAATGATAATATTGATGATTAAGTTGAAATTGAACTATTAGGATTGATTGATGATTAGAAGAGATTTTCCATCAACAATACTTGATCCAATTGATGCAAGGTGATTTACTATTTTTGGGAAGTCGTACTTTTAGACTATTTATTTTTAGACTTTCTATTTTTTGGAAATTCATTCTTGAGCTATCAAATTTTCAACAAATTTTATTTGTTTAAATTCTTCTTATGCCCTAGTATTTTTCCATGATTTTTTATTGGGTTTGAGTGTTTTTTTTTGCCATTATTGTTGCATTGGGTGGAGGGTTTTTTTGGTCAGAAATTCGAAATGTTGATTGTTAATTTCATTTGTTTAACCTTAAATTCTTCTTATACCCTAGGTTCAAACTTCAATCTTATATTAAAACTCGAGTTCAACAAAGTTACAAACATTCCAAGAAAATTGGACCCTATGTGGGAATTTGGTGAATCTGATGAGGAGTTTGATAGATCAAATTTGATTTGCCAGTTATGTGGGCAGCATATGACAGGGGGAGTACACTGATTGAAATTCCACCTTGCACAAATTCCTGGACATGTAGGGCTTTGCAAAAATACAAATCCAGCAATCATCCATAGAGCCCTCAAATCATTGGAAGATCTACACAACCAAATGACCAAGATAGCTCTGAAGAGTCAAATGGCAGGGGGTCGAGTGGTGGGAAGTGACTGTGAGAGTGGTTCTTCTTCACCATCAATTTCTACAGTCAACCCCACAGCTACCTTATCATTTTTCTTCCTAGAATCACACCTAGTGCACAACCATCTATCAGGTTAGCCCTTAAAAAAAGGAGAAGGAAGACATTGACAAGTTGTTGGGCAAGTGTCTTTTTTGGAGTGATGTTCCCTTCAGGATTGCCAGGAACAATCCATTTTTCCAACCCACGATTGTACAAAGCCCCTTCCTATGATGACTTTAGAGGGTGTATTCTTCAGAATGAAAAGGTTGAATGCACTTAGAGATTGGAGGAGTTCAGGGCATCATGGGCACAAATGGGATGCATTATGATATTAGATGGTTGGACTAATCAAAAGGGTATAACCCTTATTAACTTCTTTGTTAATTGCCCCAGGGGTCAATGTTTATGAAATTTGTTGATGAATTTGTACATATCAAAGATGCATGATTATTACGTGATTTGTTGGATGTGTTCATTCAAGAGGTGGGTCCACAACATGTTGTTCAGTTCATAATGGACAATGTTGCAAATTATGTTGTTGCTAGCAGGATACTTATGGAGAGGCATCCTAACTTATTTTAGACACCTTGTGCTACACACTGCATTGACTTGATGTTGGAGGACATAGAAAAAATTCCTTTTGTCAAGGATTGAATCATCAAAAAGCATTACAAAATTTATATATAATCATGTATCTATGCTTCATTTGATGAGAACATTCACCAACAACAAGGAGTTGATGCACCCTGCTATTACACGGTTTGCCACTAGCTTCATATCTCTTCAATCTCCCTTCAATTCTATGTGGAATGTGAAGAGAATGTTTCTTTCAGAGGAATAGTGTGCTTTGTCATTTAGCCGCAAACCAAAGGGAAAGGTTATATGCAAGCTAGTTTCATACCAGGAAAGCTTTTGGGCAAGAGTGCAGAAACTCTGTAACATTACTGAACCTTTGGTAAAGGTTCTTCAATTAGTTGATGGAGACAAGCCTACAATGGGCTACTTGTATGAGGCCATGGATAGGGCCAAAGAATCAATTCACAATTATTATGATGATAAGGGGGGTGAGGGGGGTGAGAAACAACAACTAATATGGGCAGTGATTGATGAGCAATGAAATAATACACTCCATCGCCCAATTCATGTTGCAGGGTCTACCTGAACCCTGCATTTTCTTACTACTGTGGTTTCATATTTGATGCGGAGGTCATGGATGGATTCTTCACTTGTGTTCAAAATATGGTGTCATCTCCAGCAAAACGTGAAGCAATTTCTAAAGAAATGGAGATATACAAGATGGCAGGTGGCACATTTAGCTTTGACATGGCTATTCGTGATAGGGAAACTAAAATGTCAGGTAAGCTTTGGTTTGTTTCAATTTTCAAATTTCATTCTCTTCATACTTTGCTTCAACTTTCAAATTACAATTTTTCTTAAGTTTCTCATATTTGTTATAGATGTGTGGTGGAGAAGGTATGGTGGTAGAGTACCCAATCTCCAAAAGCTTGCTATTCAAGTGTTGAACCAAACATGTAGCTCCTCCAGATGCAAGCACAATTGGAGTGTATCTAAAACAATACACACCAAGAAGCACAACAGGTTAAAAAAATTCCAATTCATTTTTTGAATTCATTAAATAATCAAATATATAATTCATTATTTTTATAGTTATTAATCTATAAATTTATGACCCTGGTACAAGTTGGAGTCTCAACGCCTTAACAACATGGTCTACATCTACTACAATCTTCGATTGTGTGTGAGGCAACTTGAGAGGACACCTAACATGGAGGCCACCTCATTGGATGGGATTGACACCATTTCTGCATGGAGGGTTCAGGCCGAGAGGCCTATTCATGGAATCAGCCCCTAACTGGTTAGAGGTGGAAAGTGGAGGGGGTAGCAGCTACAAAGGAGGAAGAGGAGGAGGAGGTGACACCACCTACCATGGTCACCAGTAGAGGACGTGGTCTACCTCCTACGGCTCCTAGTTCTTCAGCTTCTAGAGAACATCAGAGTCCAATGCCAGCCCCAAGGCCTTCTTCATCTTATTACATTTTCTCGCAAGAGGGGCAGAGGAAATCATTAGTTAGTTGGTTAATTTCATTGTATATGACTCATAATATGAGATACATTATTATATTTTTTGTTGATATGTTAAGGTTGTGTCAGGACTCGGGATTCAAGACATGATTCACTGTTATGTGTGATGTAGCACTAGACATATTACACATTTTATATATTAATTCTCTTTTCATATTTATGTGTCAATGCATTTATTTTATGTTGTGGATGCTTTAGATACTAAAAATTTAAAAAAATGAACAACAACAACAAAAAATTGTATTTTTTAATTTTGCCATTTTTTCGCTGATTTTTACCAATTTTATCCATTTTTTATGATTTTTGTTGATTTTTACCAATTTTATCCATTTTTTACGATTTTTTTCTGATTTCAAACCCTCGCCGATTTAATCTCGATCACGATTATCGCAACATCGCATCATAAACAACTCCACCATTTACTTAGAAACAATGTTGCAAACATCGGCATTGAGATAAAATCAGCAAGGATCCGGAAAACCAAAAAATCACAAAAATCAAGAAAACATCGGTAAAAATAAGCAAAGATTGGCAAAATTAAGATACCAGCAAAAAATCAGACATTGCTTGGCCAAAAATCGTGATTTTGCAATTTTTTTGAGGATAAAATCGGGATGTTTGCAACACTGCTTAGAACTATATGATTCATCCCCAAGTATTGTATCTTTGTCGTGAATTACAAGACGATACTCTAAAATAACTGCTGTGGGGTAGAGCAGATCAGTCCATCATTTTCATCTCAAAGTAAACTACACATTTCTAGCCAGAATTGCTCTCTCCAGGCAGCGGAATCATCCTCTATGAATTTCACCTTCCTCTTTCTTGAGATTTAGCAGTAGACACAAGTGCCTTTCATTTTCATTTACCCCAGTTTCTGATATAGTTGGCCCTTCCACGAAGACAAGATTTTCAGAAGAGGATAACTGCAATAACCTCCTTTCTTCCTCATCACTAACATCTGATGCCAGGTCAATGCCATGTGAAGCAATATCCATTGATTCCTGTGCATTTTCACCCTTTAAGATTGCTGCTCACTGACCTGCATTGGTTCCAGTTGATGTTGAACCCTTCCCAACTAGAACAAACTAATATTACATAGATGTACCTTTTTAGAACATTCGAATTCATGTTGTCTATTAGAACTGGAGACTAGAGAGGGACTCATTTCTGGAAGACTTCACTGTTAGTCACACTTTAAAGGATAGTAGTTGACAGGCATGCAAGCTCTGGAAAATCATTGTTTGTAGGATTTGGCCTGAAATTTGGCTAGATGGCTTGTTGTCCAGTAATCACTACAGGAGCATCATCCCATGCTTTTGAGACAGTATGTGTTTGCTCTAGCAGTACTCTGACCAAAGAATCTCTAGAACACAGATTTGAGTGATTTGTTTCCTCAGCTCTTCTCCATCAGTTGTTGTAACAGGGACTGAACCAGGATGTTCAGCCAAGTAATGTCTATCATCGCGAAGATCTAATTTGGTTCAAAATCTCCCATTTCAGGTATGACGAAGGGCGATAACAATGATAAGAAATGGAGGAGGAGCTGAGACAGGCATTCATTGAGCATGTTGTCAAAGTCACATTGATCTTGTGCCACTTTTCGGTTTTTCATGCGTTTCAGGGGGCATCCCTAGCTGTTTTGGAAACCATCAAGAGCGGCGGGGCCAGACCCAATTTCTGACTGTCATGCCACCCAAATGAAAACTCTGTAACATACCCTTTATCCCACCTTTTTTATGGAAGAATCACAAACAATGCTTTGGTGAACCTGAGATGCAATCTGACATGAGGCTCATATTCAAGTTTACTAGTGTAGAAGAGCTTAACCCATAACAACTGATCCTCGTGTTCATGGCCATCCATTGGATCATCCTCTTCATATATGTTACTGTGTGGACTCGCTAGATGAGGAAAAGATCTTCAACAAAAACCCCTGATCATGTCAATGTAGCCAATCTACAAATTCCAAGAAAGGGACTTCATTCCCCACAATGGCGCCAAAATGTTACCTCCAAGATCCACAAACAAGATAAGTCTGATGACCAATTCAAACCCTAGGGCAACTTGAAGACATCACCCACTATCAGCTTGATAGTCATCCTCCTTAGTGTTAAAATTTGGGTACCAGAGGACAAGTGGTTCGATCTTTGGCCTAGGGAAAAGTGTCCAAATTTATCTTTTACTTTTCTCCTAAAGTGACTTTATAAGCGGTAAAGTCAATTTAATTCAAAAGTGACTTTATAAGTGGTAAAGTTACATTGTAATTTAAAGGTGACTTTATTAAAATCAATGAAGAATTAGAAAGTGAAAAAATGACTATGGAAATAAAAGGCTAAGTAGGTCTTTATTTAAGTGGGTGAGTTAAAAAATAGAAAGTGAGAATTAAATGCACATTTATTCTCATCCCTAGATCTAAATGAATCTCAGTCACTAAATCTTCGGGTAACCCAAAAGGTCATTTAGAAAATAAAAAGAGAAGAGAAGAGGAAAAGATCAATTCGTTTTCTCATGAGCATTTGAGGGAAAGAGAAGAGAGCAAAGAGAAAATTTCTGAGCAGTGAGGAAATGAAAGAGAGCAACAAGAATACATTTCAGCGAATCTGGATAGCAGCATTTATTGGCAGGCATCCCAAGGCAAAACCGTACAGCAAGAGAAAGACACAGAAATTGAGGAAGAGGGACAGTAGCAAGGGCACGAATTTTGAGGCAAATTTGGGCATGAATTTCGAGGCAATTGTACTGTTGAAATCCATACAGTCCATACAATACGTACATCATGTTCTGGGCACATTTTTCGAGACAGGTCGTACAACATTTAATGTTGTTTTATTGCTGTAAAAATTTATGTTTTGGTTGTTCACTGATTGGCACGATTTTCGAGGTGGAGTTCAAGCACGAAAATTGATATAAGTTGTAATTTGTGGTCGCTGGAATTTTTACTGTGTATTTTAGTTTGTGTATTTTAGTTTCTTTGTAAAAGCGTTTTCAGAAACAAAGAAGAGCTCTCAAACTGGTTTTCTCCAAGAGTAGGGTCACATTGACCAAAAATCACCGTGTTATTTTCTGTGTGTGGCTGTCATAATTTCGCTGTGTTTTATTTCTGCAATTTCAGCAGTTTTGAAATCTCTAAAATTGTGTTTTTCAGAAAAATATTATCATTTCCAGATTTTAGAATTTTTAACGTGCTTGGATTTAAAACTAAATGCATGGAGTGATAAGGAAAACTGATAATCGTTGCGGGGGTTGAAATTTCTTCATGGTATTGGAGCTTGGTTGACTGAAAAGTGCAATTTGGGACAGTGAAGTGAAAATTACAAGAAGCTGATTTTTACACAGAAAATAAAAACCTTTACCACATATTTGAAAATTTCAGTTTGGTAGGGCAGTGACACATGTTTTTGGGTTTGAGAGTTGAAGATAGGTTGGATGGGCAGAACAACTACAGTGCATCGAAAGAGAGAATGCAGAGCATCTTTGAGGAAGCAGAAGTCTGGGGCATCATAATAAATACCACACAGAACCTAGTAATAGAACCTGCTGACCTTGTATAGTTGGCAGAGTTTAACAAAAATAATGCTAAGGCAAAAAAGATTGATTCTGGAATGAATCAAAGACTATGTCATTCCTCATGCGAGAGGAAAGACTTTTTTATGCACATGAAATGTGGACAGCCTTGACCAGTCTTTACCAGAGCTCAAATGAAAACAGAAAAATGGTACTAAAGGAGAAATTGAAGGCCATTAAAATGGCTAAGATTAACAGTGTTACAGCGTACCTCACAAAAATCACTTCAGTGAGAGATGAGTTGGCAGTCGTAGGTGAGATCATTGCACCCACTGAGTTGGTGAGGATTGCTTTGAATGGTCTTTCCAAGGCTTGGGAGAATTTTGTGGATGGCATTGTTGCACGGGGAAACCTTCCCGATTGGGAGAGGTTGTGGGATGATTGCATTCAGAATGAGATTAGAAAGAACCATCTAGGGGCAGCCAAACAGGTGGAGGAGATGACAATGTGGCATTGTTAGCAAGAGGCAAGAAGGGCAGAGCAAAGAAGCAAGCTTCCAACAGTGGAGGCAAAGGCAAAGGTAAAGGTAAGCAACAAAACAAGAAGGACTATTCCAAAGTCAAATGTTGGAATTGTCAAAAGTTGGGACACTATGTTGTTGTGTGTCCAGAGAAGAAGAACAAGAAAGGGAAAGACAAACCCATGGCAATTTCTGCGGAGATAGAGCGCTTCTCAGAGAGCTTTGATCGGGAGTTTGGGTTCATAGCTTGTGAGGCCACTAGTGTAGGATCACCTGCCATACAGGTTCAGAGGGAGTATGCATTCCCCGCTACTAGTAGAGAATCTTCTAAAATTTGGTATGTTGACAGTGTCGCTTCCCACCACATGACAGGAGTCAAAGAGTACTTCTCAGAGCTTTTAGAGGGTGATACTAATATGGAGGTAATACATGGTGATGACATCATTGTTCGAGTAGTCGGTGTGGGAACATTGACATTTGGTAGGGGATTCAAACCTCCCTTGAAAGTGTCAGATGTTCTATATGTGCCTGGAATGAAGAAGAACCTGATATATGTTAAAATTTCTGTTTTCCCACCCCGGTTTTCAGTTTCTCCTTATTTCTCCCATGTAGTTAAATGCCCTTTACCATAACCATACATTCAACAAGCTGGAAAAAAAATAAATTTTGTTGAAAACACAAATTCTGGAAAATTTACAGAATGCTGGAAATTGCAAAAATAAAAATCAGCAGTAATAAACATCCATTAAAACAAATTAAAACACTGATATTTTTGGTCAACGTGACCCTGGAAAAACCCCCTACAACTCTTGGGGAAAACCAGTTTGAGAGCTATTCTTTATTTCTGAAAAATGTCTTTTTACAGCAAGAAAATTTCAGCAAAAAATTACAGCAAAATGATTTTTTCAGCAAGCAAACTTATCCGTTTTCAGCCCAACGGACCACCTGGAAACTTCTCAGTTTTCAGCAAAAAATCAACTTTTTCTGCTTGTTCTTGCTGCTGTTCTGCTTGTCTTTCTGCTGTTCTGACTTTGCTGAAGAGCTGCCTGGTATGTGTGCCAAACTGCTGCCTCTTTCTCCTTCTTGTCCAGAAATCTCCCTTGCTCTCTTGCTCTCTTTCTCCCAATCTGCTCATGAAAGAATGAATGATCTTTTCCTCCTTTTCCTCCTTTAATATAACTCCAAGTGATTTTTGGGTGATCCAAGTGACTTTTGGGTGATCTCTAAATCCAATGGCTGAAAATAGATTTAGATCAATGGCTGAGATTAAATGCACATTTAAATCTCACTTTCTATTTTTTAATTCACCCACTTTAATAAAGACCCACTTAGTCATTTATTTCCAAAGTCACTTTTCCTTTCTAATTTTACATTAACTTTATTAAAGTCACTTTAAAATTAAACTTTAGTAACTTTATCACTTAAAGTCACTTTTAAATTAGATTTTAACTTTATAAAAAATTATAAAGTCACTTTAGGAGAAATTTAAATCTTTTTGGACACTTTTTCCTAGGCCAAAGATCAAAGCCTAAGGGAACCACCTGTCCTCCGGTACCAAATTTCAACAATATATGTCTCAGCACTTGAGGACAGAGGGTATGATGTGTTGTTCAAGAGAGGGCAAGTGCTTATATATCTTAGGGGAACTCCAGCTTCTTCAGCTAGAGAGATTGGTGTGTGCCATGCCAAGGTGTACAGATTCTCATTCCAGCCCCTGATTGCATTGAGTAGCAGCAACCGAGACAGGACCAACAGCAGATCTAGCAGTTCAGACTCTTCAGAGTTGTGTGAGATTTGGCACCGCAGGATGGGGCACATGTATCATGGGGCCTTGAGTACATTGCAGGAGATCACCACTGGTGTGCTAGATTTCAGTTCTGATAACCTTGATGTATGTAGAGGATGTACTATGGGGAAGTTTGCCAAATCCCCTTTTTCCAAGCAATGACACAGAGCGACCGGGATCCTTGACTTGATTCATACTGATGTGAGTGGTCGGATGTCTCATGTATCCTTGAGTGGCTATGAGTACTATGTTTTATTCATTGATGGCCACTCTAGGAAGACCTGGATTTATTTCTTGAAGACCAAGAGTGAGGTCTTCAAGAGGTTTCAAGAGTTCAAAGCTCTTGTGGAGACCCAGACAGGTAGGAAGATCAATGTCCTCAGGTCAGACAATAGAGGGGAGTATACCCTTGGTAAGTTTGTAGATTTTTGTGCTGAGGCAGGCATTAGGAGGGAGTTCATAGTTCCTTACTACCCCCAGCGGAATGGGGTTGCAGAGAGGAAGAACAGATCCATTGCAGGGGCTGCGAAAGCCATGCTTCATGATCAGGGGTTACCTTTATTTTTGTGGGCAGAGGCCTGCAACACTGCTGCGTACTTGCAGAACAGGAGTCCACATCGTGCCTTGGGGAATGTGACTCCGAAGGAGGCTTTTTCTGGGAAGAATCTTGATGTTGGGCACTTTCATATCTTTGGGTGCCTTACATATTCCTATGTCCAAGGAGAACAGGACCAAGCTAGAGCCCACTGCAGAAAAGGGCATCTTTGTAGGTTATAGCGAGACCTCGAAAGCTTATCGGATTTTTATTCCTACACAGGGGAAAGTGGTTGTCAAGCTAGATGTGAAGTTCGAGGAGGAGAGAGCTTTCAGGAGGTCACAAGAGTTAGAGTATCCGGATTCACCAAACCCTCAGGAGCAGCTAAGTCAGTCATAGGGATCCAGTGGTCAGGGATCAAAAGGTACAATGATTACAATGTCAGATCCATCAGTGAGCAATGGCTTTCAGAGTCAGGTGGGTGCTTCTTCGGGCAGCACGCAGGGCAGTCCACAGAGCAGGTCACAAGGTAGTCCACTAATGGACAGTTCGCATGGTATTTCATCATCTATAGGCACAGATTCAGGCATGAGGTCAGTTGGCAGGCCTTCGTTCAGGCTTCTGATGATGATGAGGATTCTTTCACTCCGGTGGGAGAAGTATGTTCAGGGAAGAGGAAGCCCAAGTGGCTTCAAGATACCTTGCGTGAGGCCACATCAATTGCTAGGCCAAAGAGACAGGTTAGAGAGAATAAACCACCTGAGTTGTTCTATAGTTACATGGCATTGGTAGCAAGCATTGTTGACTCTAAGCCTTCTAATTATGAGGAGGCAGCCAACCAACAGGTCTGGAGAGAGGCCATGATGGAGGAGTATTCTTCTATTATGAAGAACGATGTTTGGGAGGTAGTGTCAAAGCCTGAAGGTAAATCAGTTGTTACTTCCAGATGGCTCTACAAGATAAAGCATGTTGCAGATGGCAACGTCCAGAAGTTCAAGGCTCAATTTGTGGTGAAAGGGTTCTCACAGGTAGAGGGAGTTGGCTATGAGGAGACCTTCGCTCCCGTAGCTCGGTATACATCTATTCGCTCCATTATATAAATTGCAGCAGGGATGGGTTGGAAGATCCACCAGATGGATGTGAAGACCGCATTTCTCAATGGCTTCATTCAGGAGGAGGTTTATATTGAGTAGTTACAGGGCTTTGAAGTGCATGGGAAGGAGTCCCATGTATGCAAATTGAAAAAGGCACTCTATGGCCTGAAGCAAGCTCCTAGAGCTTGGTACTCGAGGATTGATACATACTTGCAGCAGTTGGGTTTCACAAAGAGTGAGGCAGATCTGAACCTATACTTCATTGTGGTGGGTGAGGAGCCCTCTCATTCTAGTGTTGTATGTTGATGACTTGATCATCACTGGTGCAGAGAGACTCATTGAGGGCTGCAAGAGAGATCTTGCTTCAGAGTTTGATATGAAGGATATCTTCTTGATGCATTATTTTCTGGGATTGGAGGTGTGGCAGGAGGAGGGGCATTTCTTCCTGGGACAAGGTAGTACATTGTAGATATTCTTAGCAGATTTCACATGAGGGACTGCAAACCCATGTCTACACCTATGATCACTAACTAGAAGAAGCTTCACGCTTCTAATTACGAGTTGGTGGATCCTACTCTATACAGACAGTTGATTGGTTGTTTGATGTATTTGGTCAAAACTCAACCAGATATATGTTTTGCAGTTAACACTATGAGTCAGTTCATGTGTGAGCCCAAGAGAGTGCACTGGGTGGCTGCAAAACACATTCTTCGTTACTTGCAAGGCACTGTGGATTTTGGTCTGGATTATAGACAGGGTGATGGAGTGAGACTGGCAGGGTACACGGATTCAGATTGGGCAGGTTGCGCTCCAGATAGGAAGAGTATTTTCGGTGTTGTTTTGAGTTGGGTTCGACTGTCGTGGCGCGAATCAGCCAGAAACAACAGTCAGTTGCCTTGAGCTCAGTTGAGGCAGAGTATATGGTTGCTAGTTTGGCTAGTTGTGAGGTCATATGGCTTCACAAGATGTTGTTTGGTCTATTTGGTCAAGCATTGAGACCTTCAGTAATTTATTGTGATCATTAGAGTTGCATAAAACTCACCGAGAATCCAGTTTTTCATGACAAGTCGAAGCATATTGAGATCAAGTATCACTTCATTAGAGACTATGTCCAAAAGGGCGCTGTCAAGCTTGAGTACATTTCCACAAATGAGCAGGTAGCGAACATTTTCACCAAAGCCTTACCACGGGGCAAGCATGTCTACTTCAAAGACAAAATGGGAGTGGTGAGGAACACTTTCCTCAGTAAAAGAGAGTGTTAAAATTTGGGTACCAAAGGACAAGTGGTTCCCTAATGCTTTGATCTTTGGCCTAGGGAAAAGTGTCCAAATTTATTTTTTACTTTTCTCCTAAAGTGATTTTATAAGTGGTAAAGTCAATTTAATTTAAAAGTGACTTTATAAGTGGTAAAGTTACATTCTAATTTAAAAGAGACTTTATAAGTGTTAAAGTTACATTCTAATTTAAAGGTGACTTTATTAAAGTCAATGAAAAATTAGAAAGTGAAAAAGTGACTATGGAAATAAAAGGCTAAGTAGGTCTTTATTTAAATGGGTGAGTTAAAAAATAGAAAGTGAGAATTAAATGCACATTTATTCTCATCCCCAGATCTAAATGAATCTCAGCCATTAGATCTCAGGGTAACTCAAAAGGTCATTTAGAAAATAAAAAGAGAAGAGAAGAGGAAAAGATCAATTCATTCTTTCATGAGCATTTGAGAGAAAGAGAAGAGAGAGCAAGGAGAAAATTTATGAGCAGTGAAGAAATGAAGGAGAGCAGCAAGAATACATTTCAACAAATCTGGACAGCAGCGTTTATTGGCATGCATCCCAAGACAAAACTGTACAGTAGGAGAAAGGCACAGAAATCGTGGAGGAGGGACAGCACAGAAATTGAGCAGGACAGCAGAAAGGGCACAAATTTTGAGGCAGATTTGGGCATGAATTTCGAGGCAGTGGTACTGCTGAAATCCGCCCAGTCCGTACAACAAGTCATGGGCACATTTCTCAAGGTAGGTCATACAACATTAATGATATTTTATTGCTATAAAAATTTCTATTTTGGTTGTTTGCTGATTGGCACGATTTTCGAGGTGGAGTTCAAGCACAAAAATAGAGATAAGTTGTAATTTGTGGTTGCAGGAATTTTTATTGTGTATTTCAGTTTCTCTGTAAAAGCATTTTCAGAAATAAAGAAGAGCTCTCAAACTGGTTTTCCCCAAGAGTTGTAGGGGGTTTTTCCAGGGTCACATTGACCAAAAATCACTGTATTATTTTCTGTGTGTGGCTGTCATAATTTTGTTGTGTTTTATTTCTGCAATTTCAGCAAAGTTGTGAAATCTCTAAATTTGTGTTTTCATAAAAATATTATCCTTTCCAATTTTTAAAATTTTTATCATGCTTGGATTTAAAACTAAATGCATAGAGTGATAAGGAAAATTGATAACCGAAGTGGGGGCTGAAATTTCTTCACTTAGTTAAGAGCGGCCCTTCTCTAGCACAAAGAGGAATTCCCTAGTAAAACTATAAATTTATCCTTACAAAGCTTGATATAAAAATCATGTTTGTAGCATGAAAATACTTTTAGATTAAGGTAATAAATGTAATGTCACAAATGAAGGAAATTTGGAACAAACCCTTCAAATCAAATTATCTAGCACTTAACAAGAATTGCCATGAAAAACCAAACACCAAAAATTTGACTGCAAGCATAAACCCACAAATTGCATAAAACCTCATTAAAAATCACATGAGGAACAATGAAAAATGTAGCAACCAAAATCACCCCAAGGTTTTCATCCTAGGGCTACCAATTGATCCAGGTGGGATGTTGGTGGCCACACACCTATCTCATTTGGACCCCCACAACTGTCTCTTTCAGTTTTTCAGTTTCCGTAATTGTAGCACAATTTACAATTTTTAGCAATTTTTCAGGTCCTGAACTTCTGGAGTCGTTTTGAGGCCCTAAACGACGTTTTTTGGGAAATCTGGGAGCAACATCAGTCCATAGACCTATGTTGCTTCATGGACCTATGTTGCTCTTCCCAAAGTTGTAGTGTTCAGATAGATCTTTCTAACGAGCTATTGTACGCGTCAAACGGAGATTGGGTGCCAAAGTTACAACCCCAAGAAGTTGATGTACCAACTTACCCAAAACGAGGCCCACAATTTGGTGTTTCATCTTCTAGGGTTAGGTTTTGGAATGTTAAAGGTTTTTCATTGTTTCTCAATAATAAATAGACCCTCGAACCTCATTGTAACACAGTTCAAAGGCATGTAGCCACCACATCTCTTCTCAGAGATAAGCTACCATCGCCCTAGCTGATTTATTTCCATTTTTGTTTGTAAGCATATTTCAAAATTTTACATTAATGAAATGAAATGAAATTTCTGTTGCATCTTTGTGTATATGGTTATCTCTGTATTTTGTTGCGTTCCTATTTAAATCTGGATCAGTGGTATCAGAGCGGTCTGCTTTTCTCTATTTTTCTTTGCATGTCCCTAACAAGGTCGGGATATAAGGAGTTAGGGCTTGAACTAGTCGAACCTTTGCAAGATGAGCCTCGCAAATCCCGGCAACCTCCCATGGCGGATGAAAAGAAAGACGAGGGGGCAGGAGATCCTATCAAAATCTTGCTCGATGAAGCCCTTGAGCGATAAAGGAACGCGATGATGGACAACTTTGCGCAGATCCTTCAGCAGCTACCCAGAGGCGACGCATCGGCTTCCAACAGCTACTCTGGAAACGCCACACTGTTTAAGGTACAAGTTAATTTCGAAATCCCCATATTTGAGGGTCAAATAGACGTGGATGTTGTAGATAAATGGTTAAATCTACTAGAAGGGTATTTTTCTATTCATGAATTTTCGAGTCGGGAAAAGATTGTTTTCGCTCTTCTCCAAGCAGCCCCCCACGTCAAGGACTGGTGGAAACCTACTGCGAGCAGAAGAATGAAAGCACAGGCTCACTATTTTCAGCCGCACCCACTTGGGATTCGTTCTAGAACGCCATCAAGGAGCAGTACTACCCTGTCAAAAGCTACGAGGACAAATACATAAAGTGGACCACGCAGCAACAGGGAAGGGACCAAGATGTGTCAGAGTTCACCAACATTTTTCATACCTTCGCACACAGTTGGGTATCAAAGATTCTAATCTGCATCTGGTACTCAAATACCACAGTTGCCTACACAAATACATCCAAGAAGAGATGGAGTTCCTAAACATCTCCTCGCTCGACACGGCATACCGATACGCTGTCAAAATCAAGCAAAATTTCAAAGTGAGACTTTGGATTTGCGAATACGAAGACCAAAGGACAAAGGCAAGGCGAGGTGACCCAAGACAACCCGTCGAAGCCGCAAGAAAAGAACAACACCACGAAGTCGAAAAAGGACACAGGAAAGTGGTGTGAGTTCCACAAGAGCCCCACTCACAACACAAGTGAGTGTCGGACCAAGCAGTTGCTGGTGGCCAAGTTGAAGGCTTCAGAATCAGATGCATGTTCTGACCCTGAATCAAAACCCGACAAGGGGAATG
The DNA here is from genome assembly GCA_000404065.3 of Pinus taeda. NCBI lineage: Eukaryota > Viridiplantae > Streptophyta > Pinopsida > Pinales > Pinaceae > Pinus > Pinus taeda. The sequence continues at coordinate 66,591 of APFE031019400.1, forward strand.
GCAAAGAGAAGCAGATCATTGATGCGAAGCCCAGCGTCACTGTTGCCACCGCCAAGATCCAAAAGAATGAGCCCGAAGATTCAGAGGAGGGGGAACGTCTTTTCCACGCACAGATGTGGGTGAAGGGTTCGCCGCTGCAATTCATTGTCGATAGTGGCAACCAAAAGAAGCTCATTTCAGCAGAGGTCGTGAAGCAGTTGGGCCTACCAACTACACCACACCTGCAGCTGTACAGTATTGGGTGGCTTCACGAAGGACGAGATCTCAAAGTTCGCCAACAGTGTCGCCTTCCCTACAGCATGAAGCCCTTCACAGACGAAGTATTGTGTGATGTTACACCTCTGGATATTTGTGATGTACTATTAGGCCAGCTATACTTGTGGAGGCAACACGCTATGTAAGGCCTTGCGTTATCATTATTTCTTTGAATAATTCATTATACAAGATACCAAAGGTAGCCCCACCTACCGCCACCTCTTTGGTCTCTACTAAGAAAGGCAGCAAGCTCATCTCCCAGACTAGGAAATTCATTTTCTGTCTGATTCGCACCCAAAGTAAGGGGAAGATCGTCACCACATCCATGACCCCTGCAAAGGGTTCCTCCACACAGAGCAGCAACAAAGGAATATGGTCATGACAGAACACAGGAACAACTTCTCCTCACCCATAGGGGTACCACACAAGCTTCAGGTGGGCAACAGAGTCTGGTTGCATCTGCAGAAAGAACGCCTTACAAGAGCCCATCAGAAGCTCCGACCACGCTGACATGGTCCTTACACCATTACTAAGGCTGTGGGAAATAATGCTTTGGAGCACAGCATTCCTCCATTCCTTCGCCTGCACCAAGTGTTCAATGTGTACGGCCCTCAACCATGCTTCCCACCATTACTGGACACATCCGAGATTGCAAATCAGCTCACCAGGGACCAAGTTCAGTAGATGGAGGAACTCAATGCAATGGCGACCATTGCTTCCTAAGGGGGAAGGAATGATCCAAGTGGATGTTGGTGGCCACCCACCTATCTCATTTCGACCCCCACAACTATCTCTTTCAGTTTTTCAGATTCCGTAATTGTAGCACAATTTACTATTTTTAGCAGTTTTTTGGGTCCTAAACTTCTGAAGCCGTTTTGAGGCCCTAAACGAAGTTTTTTGGGAAATCTGGAAGCAACATGGGTCCATGGACCGATGTTGCTCTTCCCAAAGTTGTAGTGCTTGGATAGATCTTTCTAAGGAGCTATTGTACGTGTCAAATGGAGATCGGGTGCCAAAGTTACAACCCCGGGAAGTTGATGTACCAACTTAGCTAAAACGGGGCCCACAATTTGGCGTTTCATCTTCTAGGGTTAGGTTTTGGGATTTTAAAGGTTTTTCATTGTTTCTCAACAATAAATAGGGCTTTGAGCCTCATTGTAACACAGTTCAGAGGCATGTAGCCGCCACATCTCTTCTTAGAGATAAGCTACCATCGCCCTAGCTGGTTTATTTCCATTTCTGTTTGTAAGCATATTTCAGTATTTTACATTAATGAAATGAAATATTATTTCCGCTGCATCTTTGTGTATATGGTTATCTCTGTATTTTGTTGCATTCTTGTTTAAATCCGGATCACCAATGGGTAGACAACCACGTTCTCAACCTCTCATACAAGAAACAATATCAACTACAAGATGTCTTCCAATGGCCTCCTCCTCCTCTTTTATAGATCTGATGGACCCCTCTAGAACCTTTATTTTAATATTATTTTAATCATGGAGCATTTTTCCCTTTTTCATTAAAATATTCTTTTTAATGCGGGGAAAAAGTAAATTGACCACCATGTCTCCTCAAGTCACTGAAACTCACATCCAAAAATCCCATCATGTAGATTTCATCGTTCCAGTTCTAACAAGCTATTACACGAGGTGTTCCATCAATTAATCTCCCCGGAATGCCACCTCGAGCATAATTAATTAAGTTATGCCCAATAATAATGTTGATTTTTGAAAGTTGTCGGAATGCAACGAAACGAAAGGCAAACTATGTTGATGATGGAATATGCCAAGCGAATGCCATCAAATCCCATAAAATCTCCTCAAAACTCCATCAAGACCCCTGTGACATAAACCTGTTCCATTGACCTAGCCATCCCCTATCTTGGAAATCCACCCTTGTAATATAAAGAAGAATAAAAATGGGGACATGACAGTCCTCCCGCCCCGAGATTGCTTGCCCTCAAGCAATCCAAATCTATGGACCAATCTGGTGGCCTAACGCCACCGAGACCCAATGCCCAGATCCCATATGAACCACTGGTCCATGTCATGTCTCCAAGCTATCGAAACATGACTAGATCCTCCAATACCTGGATAACATGTCCATCTCTGACTCAACCTGCTGCCAATAAATCCACCGGGATCCCAATGCCACCAAGAAGGAGCACTAATGCTCGATGGTTCTTATTGTGTTGTAGCACTGGTTGTGAATGTTGCCCCACCAACTGTGTACCAACTCATCACCTCTCTCCAATCCAATCCTTGGCATACCCCAAGGTCAATCTCACCATATTGATGCTACGTTGAGATACTGATGAGTGGCCAACCCACCTTCTGCTGTTGACTGGAGCATTTAATATCCCTCACCTCTAAGAGCTCCTGCAGTACATTGTTCTCGACTAAGAATGATACTCCATCAATAGGATACCAACTCATGATCTCCCGCCAATCTATGGCATGGACTCCTGTGTAAGGAACAAGTCTACTATGTTGATGCTGGTCCATGCTCAACTCATGCTGCCCTACCTAGTTGGTCAGCAATATCCATCGAAAAAGTCTTGCCTCTCTCCCTCTAATGGGTACAAGTGGCCAAACTGTGTTGCAAGCTCTATCTATGTACTCCTGAAGAGGGCTGCTACCTGAGAATGTTGCAGCTTCGTTCGCTGCCACTACATCTATTTGCACCTCATCGACGAGTTGACCCAAATATGGATGCACTGACATCTCCCTCGTCTGATAGGGATCTCCACGCTCCTCCAGTCCACCAATCTCCTACAAAGTTGTCCTGTCAAACTCCAGCACCTCCTGAGGACAAATGTCTATAAATACTACCACCTGGTTAGTTGTCTATACATCTGTCTACTCCTCATCAATGGATAACCCCAAGGGTGATTGCTCATCCTCCTCCATTGCGGGCTCAATATGATCCTCCAGCTAACTCTCCACAAAAGGCTCATCATGCATACTGTGTATAACATCCTCCTCGGCTGACTCGTGCTCCTTTAAGTGCTCTCCATCCTAAATCGTCACTGGTGACTCATCACCCTGAATGTCTCCCACAGGATCCACTGGTTGCTCATCATACACACCGGGATATAAATCTAGCTTGTTAACAACTCCACATGACTGCTCATTCTCCCCATAGGCATACTCGTATGACCCCATGGACTCATCCAAAGAAGAATCCTCATCCTAAAAGTTGGAAGGAATCTCCTCCTCCTGTACCCCTGTCATCTCCTCGGTGTCACTCGAACATGAGTGGTCAGGTCCCCAAGGCTCTTTGCAAATGAAGTAAAGACCCTTCCTCCTCAGCTCATTCCTGCTACACGGTTGGTCACTACAAATCTTCCGCAATTCCCCCTCTACCAACTGTCTCTTGAACAATTTTATGTTCTACTTAACCAACCTTTTGGCTAGTTCATAAGCAGCAGGTGAGACCAACTGCCCCTTCCTCCAAATGGCCAACAATCTAGACTGCAACTCCCTGCAAATGTCATCGCGACCTCCCATACATGAAGATAAAATGGATTGCATGTGTTATGACCGTGTCAAAATGATGTTTCCTAATTCTGAAGAAGCATTGAAACATTTGGAGAATCAAGTCATCACACTCCAAATCAAACATGATGTTGTATGTTCTAACCATGGCCATAACTTCTAGAATCTCTAGCTTCTTCCCACAGGTAGGGCCCTCGCTATTATCCAATTCCTGAAAGGCCCCTAGTATCAGCCTGAAGACTCTCCTCATAATGCCATCATTTTAAAGAGGGGTAGGTGCAGTCAACATTATGATACTATTGAGGCAGGAGGCAAATATATGTCTAACCTCTTCACAAGTGTGCTCCAAGAATCTGTGCTAAATCAAGGCAAGCATTGTTGGTTTGAGTGCCCAATTTAGAACCCTCAAATCAGATTGGCTCACTTGGGAAAGATGTGAATCCAATTTCTTCAAATAAGAAAGGGCTTTTTCAGTCACCTTCACGTCTTTCAAGTCTGATCCAAGTGCATAAACCCAATTTCCTACCTCCTATTCCTTTTGCAAATCCCTTATTTGCTCCAGCTGTAAGATAGCATGTACCCTTTTTGAAAAAACTTTGTTGTTTGGTTTTCTTCTTTGGCTCATGGAATCAAGTGATGAACTGTTAATAAAGGTGTTTATGAAGGCTTTGACCCAATCATCCATAGTGGCTACTGTAGTGTACCAAGCAAATAGAGTGTACAATATCTACTTCTTCAAGCATATGTTTCCAAAAATATTAGAAACTTCTTTGACACCTGGGAAAGTAATCTGATCCAAACTGAGCTTGACAACCAATTCGGTTCCTTCTAAATGCTGCTACAAGCCTATCCCCAAATGTAGGCAACTCTATGTATTATTAATTTGTCCAACAATGATGTAGTTGTAAGCCTTTCTCTTTCAAATAATAAGGGGCTATGAGGATGAGCACACAGGTTCAAATATTCAAAGGCTCTTTTGTTTCTGAATATCAGTCCAGAGTATGAAGCATACGTTCAACAACGTCCAATATTTCTAACATTTTCAGAGCAGAAAAATAAATAACTAAGAATAAAACAGATACAGTGGAACCTGGTTACTGTAGATGTGGTTTGCATAACAGAACCTTTCAGAGAGAGAGTATTTGTGTTCATTCATCAATAAATCAGCTCCTTCTTGCAACAACTTGCCTCTTCTAAGAATATTGGCTAGTGGGCAACTCCAGCAAGGCAAATATCAGCAAGGAAATGTAATCTGGAACAAATATAGAGGTTGAACAGTCACTCGAATGAGTTCAAATCACTGACTATTCTCCAATGAAACAAGCAGCAGCACTTTGTCCTTATGGTAACAATGCACAACTCCTTCCGTACAGCTCTGGAGTGTTGTTATCATGCTGTCAAGGAAGCTTCAGCGCAGTGTTTACTTCAGCGATAAAGGTTCAGCACTTGTGCTACTTAATGGGCAGCTTCGGCAATGGACTTCACTGGAATATCAGTCCCAAGATACCAACAACTCATCCCTATGACTATGTACTGAATCTTCCAGCAGAAGAGTGATAGTAGGTAGACTTGACCAACTCGTACAAGAGTGGCTTGGCCTCAAAACAAACAGACCGCAGCTTCAGCAAATGTTTGAGGTTCGACCCTTCTCAAGGGGTGAAGTTCACGGCTCTTCAAGTGCATAGATCTCAGCCGTCAAGGCTACCGATACACAGCACCTTAGTGTGGCAATCCATCTCTGTGATACCAAGAGAGATTCAATCCTCTAACAAAGTGAAAAACTCGACCTCTGACCAGGGATTTGTGGGCCCCAAACTCTATAAACTCAGCCTCTATTTAGTCCAAGAAACACGTCCAGCTCGAATAGAGAATTGATGGCCAACAATAGTAGTTAGGCATTGCTAAAATTAAGTGATAACTCGGTCCAATAGCATAGTGAACTCATCCCTTAATACAACGTTGATCCCCCTTCCAAGTTGGAAGCAGTCATATGTATCAGCTTCCTATGGCAAGATCCAGCAGTGAAGACTCAGGAATCGACCCAGCTGTAAGTACAAACTCGTCCAAACTCCAGCGTATACCCAAAAAATGGGTCTATATTTAGTGGGTACCAGCTCTCAGAAACAAAGGAATCTCGTTCCAAACATGTAACAGTAACTCTGCCCACAAATCTAATACAGGTATTTTCTTTATTGGTTGTAGACTGAACCCTGTTACGCTCAGATTTCGATCCAGCAAACAAGAGCTGTGACCAACAACAAATATGAAGCGAACTCATCCTTTTTCACAAGAGTAATCGATTCACAAAGTATTGTAGCTCGACCTCAACAAGTTGACTTTTGATCTTTCATGTCCAAAGGATGAGATTTTCGTCCCCTGTCTTGCTAGGAAAAACAACCCCTTCACACTCAGGACTCAGCCTTCTTAAATCTGGCATGGTTCACTGGGACACCGCCCACAATCTGAAGGAAATGTGGCCTCTTCATATGCCCAGGAGCTCAATTTCAGCAAGAATATGCCACCACTGTGCCCAGAATACTTCAGATGGGTTAATAACCTTCTGCAATTATCCACAGGCTTAACTGATTCGGCTCAACTCCAGTGCAGAATTGCGGCCCAAACTCCACAATGGCTATAAATTTCAACATTCTTCCACCCAGTGATTCGACACCCTCGGAGAAATTTCAATTTCCAGCACCTACAGAACAATAGATTTTGAATGGCACTCTAAATAATTAACCTCTTCAATTATATCCATGGCCTCTATTAAAATTTTGATAAAAATATATTTGGACCTCACATAATGATTTGCCCAACAACAGAGTTGGTCAGCCCCCAACTTAAAATATGTGCCACGATTTTTATTAAAAGTCGAATGGCTCACTTTGTCAATTTGTTGAACTTTTATTGTTTTTGCAACAATTTGTACGACATTTTACTATAAAAAAGTCGTTGCAACTGAAAACCCGCAAGCTTAGCCAAGACCAAAGCTCTAATACAACTGTAATGTCCCAAACGAAGGAAATTTGTAACAAAACCTTCAAATCAAATTATCTAGCACTTAACAGGAATTGCCATAGAAACCAAAACACCAGAAATTTGACTGAAACCATAAACCCACAAATTGCATAAAATCTCATTAAAAATCACAACATGAGGAACAACGAAAAATGTAGCAACCAAAATCCAGCTTTATAATATAGATAGATGCCAATACAATAGCTGGGAATGACCCTCCGGCCTCCAAACTAAAACAGAAAAACAATCACTACACCTGTGGATTCTGAATGAATCCACCAAGGGGAGATGGGTGCTCACCCAATCTCTTTAAATCACCCGAGAGTTTTTGTCCTGGGGCTACAAATGGAGTAGAAAACCACATTCTCATCCTCTCATACAAGAAACAATATCATCTCCATTGGTCTCCTCCTCCTCTTTCATAGATCTAATGGACCCCTCTAGAACCTTTTATTTTATTATTATTTTAATCATGGAGCACTTTTCCCTCTTTTATTAAAATATTCTTTTTAATGCGAGAAAAGGGTAAATTGGCCACCATGTCTCCTCAGATCACTAAAACTCACATCCAAAAATCTCATCATATAGATCTCATCGTTTCAGTTCCAACAAGCTATTACACTGACGTGTTCCATCAATTAATCTCCCCGGAATGCCACCTCGAGCATAATTAATTAAGTTATGCCCAATAATAATGTTGATTTTTGAAAGTTGTCAAAATGCAACAGAACAAAAGGCAAACTATGTTGATGATGGAATATGCCAAGCAAATGCCATCAAATCCCATGAAAACTCTTCAAAACTCCATCGAGACCATTGTGACATAAACTTGTTCCACTGACCTGGCCATCCCCTGTCCTGGAAATCCACCCTGGTTTTACTATGAAGAAGAATAAAAATGGGGACGTGACAATAAAGTGGTGGTGGACTATCCCAACCAACATCTATCCATTAGGAGATGGCATCAAGATTAAAGGGGAAGAAGGCTCAAGTATGATGGAGAAGACATAATCAAGAGATGAATAGATATGTTATTACTGGTCCAAAACAAATTTCCAGACTAAGAATAATTAAGGGCCCTTGTTTAAGATGCATTGTCACAAGATCACTACAAATTAATAATGTGCAACCATGAAGAATAGAGAAATCACCACATATGAAATCATAGATGTCGTAGATTGCATATGAAATTCTAGATGAAGTAGATTGGGTTTGAAAAACTTCTAATTGAATGATCAACCAACAAAATATCATATCTTCAAATCTGATTGCATCATGAGATCAAAGAGCTATAATGTAACACATTTCATTTTCTTTCTTAGTTATAACAGAAAATTCTAGCAGCAAATACCTTCAATTAATCCAAAGCTACATCAAGACTCAAGAGTTAGGAAGGATTTTACCTCAACCCTGACATACTTTTATTGGAGCAATAATGCCCTTCTACAAAGATTATTTCAGCATCAAAATATAATGTCAATCCTTGCAAAACCATAGCTATCCATGCAAGAGAAAGGAGAAATGGAGAAACATTGCATTGAGTTTGACCCTTAACTTCTTCCTCAAAAGAGATCTTCAACTAGGCTTAAAGGGGAAATCCCATTCATCCAAGCATGATTTCACAAACTTGCAAATGAGAGCTCTCTTCCTTTTATAGAACTTCACCTCTAACCTTTTACAATAAAGTGTGATTCAGTAATTCTAGATCAGTAAAACATGAATCTCCGATCACTCACAATTAATCACGAGTCAAACTCTGCTCTTCCCTCAAACGATCCGATTCAACTATGGGCGAGTCAAACATATGTTGACCGAGTTTGACTCGTGACTAACGGATTAATTGCGATTTAGGCGACTGAGGTGATTTTCAGCCCTCTACTCGATGAGCATGGGTTTTAACATTCAAGGTTGTTGCATTGTTCGCCACATTTTTAGTTAGGTTAAAAATTAAACGCCGGCCTGAAACTTACTTCTCATTGCTCAGACCCGGCAATTCATACGCTAAGAAGGTAGTAGAGGCATGGTTTTAGTTTCAGTTTACTATGCGTAATAGAGGCATAGTGTGTAGTGCGCTCTAGCATTAGCTTCAGCGTGTGCTCTGTCAGAGATTTCAGTAGCAAAAGATTATCATATCATTTCAACAACAATCAAGAGATTTCAGATACTGTTTTTTTACTAATTAGTATGCAGTATTTTATAAACTTCTATAAGCAGATGCTTTTGGTTCTATGTATTCACTGGTTAGGAGTCAAGACTCAGTACTTTGGATCGTGTTTGGACTCAACATATATGAGATACTTATTCACTCATGATATTTTGGACATCTATTGATATTATGGATTGTTTGGACATGGCTTTATTGAATATCAATGAATGACTTTATTGAATATCAATGAAAAATGTTGGTTTTCTTTTTCTTTTTCTTTTCTTTTTTTTTTTTGTTTTTTTAAATGTATGTGTATATCTTTATTTATTGAATTCACTGGTTTTTTCTCGATCTAATTAAAACTCTTTGCTCTTTTGCCTTGCCGATTTATTGCCGATTCCAAGTCTGGTAACATTGTTTTAGATCCATTAACCTTCTAAAAATAATTTTATTGAAGTACACAAAGAAGGTTTAGAAGTATCCTTCAAGTTAGGCAATGCTCATGAATGGTGGAAATATGCACAAAATAGGGCTCAATTTAGACTTTGTTGACGCATGTGCCACCTCCTCCTCCTAAAATAGCAATAGAACTCAAAAAAAGGTGGAGCACTCCATTAGAATGGTCAAATGTGGCTAGGGTTTTTAGATGGCAAATTTGAAATCACCATTACTCCCTCAATAATCATCCCACTCTCTATTATGACAGCAATTCACAAATGCCTTAGCTATTCTACATCTAATGGCATCAATCTAGCATCAATTTGGGAACTCTGTCAAAAGATATCTATTATTCTTTGGAAACAGGACATAAAGGAGTCATTCTAGATGTTTATAAATGGCACACTCATCACAAATGTTCTCCTTGCTACGTGTGATATGAATGCTACGTGACATCTTCTTGACTAGGGCATTGCTCTTCTTTTGCCCATGTGACTTGATTATGAAATGAAAACTCCCATATATTCTTCAAAATGATAGGCATTCCTTCCATGAAGATTCTTTGACCACTATGAGTCTTGAGAGGGTTCTAGGTGACACATATCAATCTTCATGAAGGGCATTCTTTGGAAACCTCTCTATTTACTTGTAGATGATGCCCAAAGTCCACAAGAATGATCAGTCATGTCTCAATGTATGTAGAAATGCCTCATATGATGTGAGATGAACCCAAGCGGTGAGAAGTGTATTCAAATATGTAACTTTTGCCTTGAAAACTGTGGAAGACACCTCAAAGGTACCTTACAATGGAGAAATATGCATGAAAATATGTAGATAAGTGTGCCAAAAGATTAATGTCTACTACATGTGCATCCTTGCCACCAAATAAGTGAACACGACAACAAAATGTACCTCAAAATACATGAATATCCCACAACGTGTGAAACAAAAGGTAAACACATGGATCTTCAGCAACACTCTCAAATGACTCATACCATTATCCAAAGTTCACATTCTTATTCTTGGTCAAGCTGCTTATTACTTGCATTTTCAGGTGGTAACACTTCTCTTCCCAGTATTGCATTAAGGGGGTTCACAACAGTAAGTTGAATTATTATATGAATTTCCATTATTTGCAATATTAATTCATTGTTAGATTAGGAATCCGTTTTTCCCATTCCTTCAGTTCAGTAGTAGTGCTGGTACAAATTTCTCTTCAGTTTTTTGTACTTCAGAAATAAGTTTCTTAAGATGAAACTTACTCCTCTACTTAAACTTGTCAATGCTCTGTCCTAAACAGATTCAACAGAAATTAGTTGAAGATGCAAGTCAAAAGCTTTATTCTATTTTACATACTAGTCCTACAAATTCCTAGACCTGTCAACATTAAGTTATAAACAGCTTGACCAAGAATAAGATATACCCTATTTAGTTAGTGCACACCAACATCATGAAAAAACTAACGATTGCTTTCTAAAGAAACACATATTATATTCGAAAATCACTTTTAGAATTTAGCTTAACATGGTGGCAAACATTCATCACATGAACATGGAAAACCAAGAGTAAGTCACAAACCAAAATAAACATGAGAAACATACCTTGATGGCGGAGAAAAGGTGTGCTACGCCTGATTGTGTCCAATCTTTTCCAACCAAAGGCATGAACTGGCCCAACACATCTGATCTGTAATATGTTACAATGTTGCATTAATTGTTATCGGGATTAAATCGGCGCGGGGAAAATATCGGAAAAAATGGTAACACACAAAAATATTCATTTTTTTTTCAATTTTTTAATATCTAAAGCATCTACAACATAAAATAAATACATTGACACATAAATATGATAAAAGAACTAATATATAAGATGTTTAATATCATTTCTAGTGCCACATCACACATAACAGTGAAATCATGTCTTGAATAGTAAGCCCTGACTCATGACTCCCAACTCAGCCTCAAAATATCAACAAAAAATATAATAATGTATCTCATATCATGAGTATAATGTCATATACAATGAAATGAACCAAATAACTAAAGTCTAGTACTACTGATTTCCTTTGCCCCTCTAGATGTAGATGTCAGTGGAGTTGGCAGTGGACTCTGCTGTGCTCTAGACGCTGAAGAACTAGGAGCTACAGGAGGTAGACCACGTCCTCTACTGGTGACGGGGGTAGCTTGGGTAGGTTGTGTCACCTCCTCCTCCTCATAAAAAAAAATATATTATTATTATTATTTCGATTTTTACGAAAAAATCGCGATTTTTTCATAAAAATGCTGAAAAAAATACATGTATTTATCGGCCGATAATATCGCCGATTTCAAAAACTCGCGATTTTATGATATAATCGCGATTAGTGCAACACTGATTTTGTAGTGACCAACCATGTAGCAGGAATGAGCTGAGGAGGAAGGGTCTTGGTTTCATTTGCTTATGTTATACCATATTAAGCTCAATATTAACTACTTTAACCAATTTTATCCACATGCTTACCAACTGAAAATAGAAATATACACAGAATAAGTTTAATTATGCATCTCCGTAAAGCACACAGCAAGGAGAGGACTACAACAGCTTCTTAAACAGTCTTCCAAAAATTAATTGCCTGCTTTGCCGGGACTTTATATTCATAAAACATCATTCCCTAACCCATTATGTTTGCTAAATAATATTAGTTTTTTAAAACTACAATAAAATGCTTAAGAACAATTACCATTCCGTATTGGTAAGTTTAGAACTAGAGAACTGAGTATATGCATATTTAGTATTTACTTGGTAATGGTGCCATCTACATCTGACACAACTATTCGAGTGTTCCACTTCCATAAATATATTCGAGCATCAACCTGTTGAAACAAAATGCACGAGTTAAAAATTTATTTAACAGTAAAAACTGATAAAGAGTACCTCAGAATTTACACATATATGTCAATAGCGAACCTGTTGCTTCCCTAGCACTCTTGTAGAGAACGTAAAGGTGATCATATTTTGTCCATCTTTTAGGTTCAAGGACGACAACTGCTCTGATGTTGGAGTATTTGACCTCACTTTGTGTCTTCCAGTTCGCCTGTAAAAATCACTTTTTATTTCCAATGCCCCATCAAAGGAGCTTTGTAAAGCAGCTTCGGGATCAGCCATCAGTTGATCTTTTGGCAGCATTGACACGGACTTTCTTTCAGCAGTCTTGATCCTCCTGAATCTAAAAGGCCAAAGTTTCCAACCACCAGAGGTAACAAAAGAGTCAGAAGTACACCTCCCTAATGTATTCTCAACCCATTCAACAGGTACTACACCCTCTGGATTAACCGGTTCTTCAAATCCAAAAGAAACCATTCCGAGAATGATCGGTGCTGCTGCATCCCAAGGGAAATATCGTCCTCCAATTTTCACAACAAGTTTTTTATTCTTTGTGATTGGTGCACCTGAATTATGGAAATCCTCCAATGACAATTTTTGAGAATCAAAAGCCTGTGCCGCGGCCTCAGTTCCCATTCCCTCTGACAGTAAGTGTCCACAGAGAGAAATTTCTATACAAACAAGTATCTATTGTCACTAAAAATACAAATAAGTATCCATTGTCACTTAAAAAACGCAGATTAATAGTGTTGAATAAAAGCAATATCAAACACTCTACGTAGAATCGTATCTTTAAAAAATATTTCAGAAAAATGATGCCTTGATATTTTGAGATTAACTGTGTTCTTTCAGACAGATATGGGAAAGAACACAATCTCACTCAACTATGTACTAGAAACAAGTTGTGTTCTAAATTCTACCAAAATTCTCAGAATATGTAATGTATTGCATACCAATACCAGAGTCGGGTTGCACACTTGCAATTGCAGCTTCTGTTGCATTCCCATTTTTCAAGCTATCGGAAGAATTCTCTGATGCGGTCAAACCATGGACTGTCTCTTTGTCAAGAGCACCAGATTTCACGTGTTGAGAATTTGGGAAAGGTATATCATCATTCATCCTTTGTTTTAAACAGGCACAATCAAAGCCCAGGGAACGGCTGAATATATGATCAGCACCTAGACTTTCTATATCTAAGAAATGGTTTACCGTGTTAGGTAATGAGCACAATGTTTGTGCAATATCCCTTTTGCCTTTCATATGCAATCCAGGAAGGTTTGCCGTGTTAGGTAACGAGCACGATGTTTCTGCAATATCTCTTTTGTTTTTCATATGCAATCCAGGTATACATATAGGGCTTGTTCTAGTCCTTGACAGCTCAGACATACTGCCATCTAGGGAGTCACCTATGATGTCTGTTACATTCATATTCTCAGTAGATGGTACCTGGGGGTCATCAGGTTGTTGATCAGAATATGCAAGTTCTTCATTGGATTTATTAGTCTCAACCATTCTGCCCTCTCTTTTATCCTGATCCATAGAAAAGTATAAGTTGCAATCTCCCATTTCTTCGCGCATATCTGGGGATTGGTTAGAAAGAGATAAAGAATTTTTCAGCCCATAATCATCATCAAAGGTCAAGTCCAGATCTTCGCCACTCCCATTCCTCGTGAATTCATTTGCATAGGTTTCCTTGGTCTCTATGTGAAATTGTTCGTGCTTTCCAGACTGATTGTTTGCCCAAATAAATTCTAGCTCCTGCGGGGCATCGGTTTGTGCAAACTTCTTGAAAGCATTTTTAGGAACTCCCCCGTTAGATTGCATCTCAAATTTTCCTCTAGGCATGCTATCTAACATAATCTCAGCCAATTGACTGCAAGTATCAATTAACCCCATGTCTTCCTGTGCACTTTTGTAAATAAAAGATTTTTGTGTCACCAGCTTGCCGTCAAGAATTTCACTTTCTGTGGAGGTATTGTGATCAGAGAAAGACGATATATCCATCTCTTTTCCAGGAAGAATATGAATGACAGCTTCCTCATTTGGCATCTTGTAATCCATTGGTTCGTTTTCATCAGCTTGCCTATCTTGTATCAAAGGCTCAACATCTTGAACCCCTTGTAAAGCTTTGGTTCCCTCATCAGATTCGATACAGGTATCTAGATCGGCCCTCGGTAGACTATTACTTAAATTAGAGGTCCCGGAATGAACGTCCAGTAACATAATGGATGTAGTGCATTCATAAGACTCATTTTTCTCTACTAAAAAGACATTGTGTACCAGAGCCTCATCTTGGATCTCTCTATGCTCCATCTGTTCTTCTCCATTAGAACTGGATTTGACAAAAGACTCGGCTGCAACCTCCATCTGCGGTATAGTATTACTTTTCTCATCAGATTCCATACACAAATCTAGATTAGCTAATGCATTGAATAGGGGACCACTTAAATCAGAAATTCCAGAAGGTATGCCCGATGACAAAAGTGATGCTGTCACCCTGTCTTGACTGTCGTCTGCACTCGGTAAAACTGCATCGGTATTGACTTCATTGAACTTTACTGACTCAGGAATGCTTAAGTGTGGAGAATTTGTATCTTCTTGGTCAGAGGCACCGTTCCCAGTTTGAAAGGTAACGTTAATCCCAGAAATTGGTTCCCTCAACTCATTAAATTTGCTTGAGCTTTCCTCCCGGTACATGCCAGCACTTTTAAGTTCTACTGCTTCAGGGATATTTAAATTTGGAGGATCCGTGTCATGTTCCCAGAATGTGAAGCAGGAAAACTTCCAAACACTTGTTTCCTGCACTCATTACAATTGCTCAAGTATTCTTCCATCATAAACATTTGAGCCTCTGTCTGAGATTGCTGTCTCCCTGAATCATTGAGTCGGACAAAATGCTCGAAATCTACAATACTGTCTACAAAATCCTCAAATGTTGAAGTCTCAAAATGATTGCAAATTACTTGTACGGAATTCTCACCTTTTGACTCACCCTCTCTCTGAATCACCATGCTGAACAGAATTAGTACCTACAGAATACTCGAAAGCTGAAGGACCAACACGATTGCTTATCACTTGTACAGAATTCTCGTTTGCTGAATCATCCAAAATCGGACCAACAACAGATATATCCTGGGGAAAGGAAGGAAATATAGATGAACAAACTGTCTTATCATAACTTGTATCGTTCTCAGTTTCCTTGCTACCTCCCTCGACAGACCCTGAATCGTAACCAAACGAGGTGGAAAAGCAACTCATTTCAACTGATTTTTTCTTAACTGTAGTCTGCCCCTTGTTAGTGGAATCACCAGTTGCCCATTTAGCATCAAAAAGGTCAACAACTATCTCCGCCCTCTCTAATGAACTTGTCCTATGAATGTTATCACCCTCTTCCTCCCTATGTCCATCCTCTTCATCTCTCCTGGGACAGACAACTTGTGATCCCGAAAAGCTCTGCGACCTGCCTCTGAAAACAAGGCTAAAGATGGATCTCCTCCTTGAAGGTGACTTTGAAACAATTTTACCATACTTCACGCCAGAGGAAGAGGAAGACTTTGAACCACTACTACCCGAGAGCTCGTTCTCATTTGAAGTAATGGAACTCTGTTGTTCTATCAAAAATTCTCCTTTCTTTTCACTGGACGCAATGCCTTGAGAAGAACGATCTGCTGCATCACCTGCTGCTCTATTTTCACCATCAGTTTTTATTCCGACTGTATCTTCCTCATCCTTGAAGCCAATTCTTCTTCCACTACCACTTCCACCTTCACTAGTAGTTGCAGTAATCTCGTCACCAGATGACGGGGCGCTTGGAGGAGAAAAGATGATCGTCTCTTCTTCATCAAAGTCGTCTTCTTTTAAGAAATATGCTTCGCCTTTATGATCCAAATACATGTGAAAACCTGCCTCCTTTCCATTCACACTCACAGTAACAATTTTCTCCCGACGCTTGAGAACCCCCTGAAATTTACCAAACTTCACATACCAAGGCGTGCATTTGAATGTCCCATCCTCCTGCTAAACAACTATTATGTCCACAGCACCACCAAACGGGTGGAACAGTGCGCCCACGGAATAAACACCCTGGGAAATATAATTTCCCAACCTCCCTACTGCATCCATTCTTTTCTCCCCGACAATAACATTAATCCCTCAGGTTTCCTGCTACAATAATAACAATAAAGGCTGCAACTCCCAATGGCCCATACCAACTGCCAACTCAACACTATTAAGGGGGAAGAGCCATCAAACCCCTGCGATCCAGAATAAGAGGATTATTCTCTTTGCCGAAAATGAAATATTATGTTATTCAATTACAGGCCTGCACGAATAGTTTACAGAGGTATATATCACCCACTCTTTCAAACAAATTTCTAATCCTGCTTATCTACGCCGAACCCGGCCTACCCCATAAACCCTAAAACTCCCAACATGCCAGATTAACAATAATTAGAACTGGATTTCCGTCATTGAAAGACTTGATGGAATAAATTTTGATGTCGACATCCTTCCAAACCAATGTAGCTGGATTGTCAGTAAAAAATTACGCTGCGTTTTCTGGATAGTAGAATGAAATTTTGGTTTTGCTATCTGTGAAGACCTTACCTGGATTTTTAATTAAAGCGGCAGGCATATTGCCGAATCCGCGGCTAGAAGTTGAAAAAAGAATATTAGATTTAGCCTCTACGTGTTGGATACTCTTAAATTCCGCCAAAATCAAAATCAAGACCCGGTCTAGAATTGACGAGAAAGAAAAACATTAAGAAAAAATAATACAGAAGCCCTGCCCGCCTACCCTTCCTCCACAGTGTCCTATATATCATATGGAACATTTCCCATCAACCCACGCAAATATCAGATCTGATGGTGAAGGAGAGCATATAGAGCCTATACAGAAATATGGCCGCGAGATTTCATTGACAGGGCCAGCAAACCTTTAGCCAATGAGGAAGACCAGACAAGTTTAAGTTTCCGTCCTGTAACACCACTGCAGCTACATGTACGCATATTCCCGAGATATCCGAATTTCTCCTTACGTCATACACCTAGAACACCAGGAACGAGGGTCTACCTAGACGTAATATTAATGAATTGACAATAATAATCTGGTTCCTTCTATTTTCTTTTCATTTCGTGCCGTCACATGGATGATCCACACACGTGTTACTTTATATGTTTTCACACGACACGGAGGCTTTCCTACTTTTGTCAACGTGGCAGGCTTGTCTTTGCCACATACTTCTATGTCACGTGGCATCAATGTGGACGCTGACTTCAATGTCATAGCTCCTTCACATTAGCCCACCTTTTTTTATCATCTTTTTATTTGTGGTTGCCAACTACAAACTCGAGAAGCAAAATGATGTGTATTTTCATCTCACCAAAGTGAACCTCACTTTTATAATTTATCTTTGTTGTATGGAGAGTTGCTTTGTATTTTATTATTTTATTATATCAATTTATATTTATTAAGTGTTTAGAGTGATCAAAATTTTTTGTATTTTAAGATATTTTTATCTCAAGAGATTTGATTCCTAGATTCAAAATTAAGATGGATCTATATTGGTTTAATTACTTCCTTTAAATAAGCTATATTTCACATAAGTATCATGGATAATATTGACCAAGTCAAGTTTACCTTAATTGTTGAACAAAGATTAATGAAAAATTAATAATAATAATAATAATTAACATAGGGTTATTTTGTTGTTGGATATTTGAGGAAGTGAACTTTGTAGTCCCTTTGATCCATCCAATGTTTCAGATGGTTAATCCATCCATCATCAAGGACAAAAGAGTAATCATTTGAAACATTGGAAGGATCGAAATGGTGATGATGGATGGAGTAACCATCCGAAACATTGGACGAATCGAAAAGGTGTAGTCTAACTTATAGACAAAATGGACTTTTTCACCAAAATCTAGCAAAACAAATTCAAGAAATAATGTAATTTTTTGTTGTTTAACATGCATTTTCAAATCCTACCTAGGTCTACCTAAGTTTAGTTTGTTGGAATTGTAGAGGTTACCTTTGGAGGAGGGGACCTGGGTTAGGGCCTATTGCGGAAGGTAGACATAATTTGTCTCATAGAAACTCATGAGCACGATGGTTGCAAAACTCTTGTGTTTGACGGTTATTTGAAGTTGGTAGTTTGGAATAAGGTAGCAGAAAATGGCAAAGTGTATGGGGGAATACTAGTTTTAGTGAAAGAAAAAGAAGGTCATCACATTCAGTTAATTAAAGAAGATGCAAATAAAGAATATTTATGGTTAAAAATATCAGAGAATGAGAATTGCATAACTATTGCAGCATGTTATTTTTCCCCTCAAGTCTCAAAAACTTACAAAAATAAGGGGCTTGACAACAAGGATCCATATGCAGCTTTAAAACAAGATATTGTTGTGTACTCCTAGCAGGGAGTTCTTTTAGTAGGAGATTTCAATGCTAGAACAACAAATAATCAAGCTAGCATTCTTTGTTGTAAAGAGGATAACAATCCTATTTGGCTTACTAAAGAGGAGAATCCCCAATGGGTGAGGTGTTCAGAAGATGACAAAGTTAGCAATCATTTTGGAGAGGAGTTGCTTACACTATGTGGGGCTTTCAACTTAATTATTTGCAATGGTCTAGAAAGATGGAAAAGGTCTCAGAACTTCACTTGCAACACATACAATGGGGAAAGTGTTGTTGACTATGTGATGTGTTCACAAAGCTTGATAGAAAAGATAGATGAAGTTGATATTGGAGAGCATATTTGGGACTTAAAATCATACCATAACCCAATTTATATAAGTTTATCATGGTTAGAAGAAAGGCAGCATAAGAGGAAAACCCAATGCTCTCGACAATCACTATCAAGCGGAAAAATTCTTCTAACACAAGAAAATTGTACTATCTTCAAGACAATGTTAGAGAGATTAATTCAGAAGGAGAAAATTGGTTTAAAAAGTTTCAATAGTCATGAGTTAACAAGTATAATTCAAAGTGCACTTGAGAAGTGCAAAAGAGCAAAAAATAGGAAATCGGAAACAAATTGTTTTCCTGTAAATGCTTGGTTTGATGAAGAATGCAAAATGGCAAGGAGAACCTTGAAAAAGGTAGGAAAGGAGAAGATGAATGTAAAGTTATATAAGCATATACTAAAAAGGAAAAAAGATGAGTTCATGCAAACAAGGAGAGAAGAGTTAATATATTTAAGCAGGAATAATCCAAAGCTTTTCTAGCAGGAACCGCAACCAAAGAAGAAGCAAATTGAAAATAATATTACAACCAATCAATGGTTTGAATATGCAAGACAACTCCATGAGAATGAATCTGAGACGAAGCCCCCCTAGGATCAACACAACTTCAAAGTTCTTCACATTACAATAGGTGGAGAATGGAATTAAGAAGCTGAAAATGGGAAAGGCAAAGGACTTGTTTTAACTTCAAGCAGAGTATCTAAAATGGGGAATGAACGCTCTTGCACTGCACATCATGGAAATATTCAGCAACATCATTCAGTAAGGATTCCGAAGAGACTAGACAACTAGCCTAGCAATACCCCTTTTTAAAAGTGGAGACATTAATCCATCCAACTATAGAACAATTATGATCAATGCTTTGTTTGCAAAGCTTTTCGGCAGCATGGTGGAAAACAAAATTAGTAAGTGGGCAGAAGTAAAAGAAAAGAGGGAAAGAGGACAAGCGGGTTTTAGGTCGAAACATTCTACAGTGGATCATGGTATCACGTTGAGACACATTTTTGAAAAGGATTGGGAGGACAACAAAGAAGTATTTTGTTGCTTTGTTGACTTCAAAAAAGCATTTGAGACAGTCCCTAGAGATAAGTTGTGGCGTAGAATGGAAGAACTTGAAATTCCTGTGTATTATAGAGTCGTGGTCCATAGACTTTATGAAGAGGTGAAAGTCAAGATTAGAACCTCAACAGGTATTTCAGAAAGCTTTAGAAGTGACATTGGAGTCAAGCAAGGTTGCCCTTTATCCCCTACGTTTTTGGTTTATATATTGATAAATTGGAAGAGTGGCTAAATCTGCAAGGTGGAGATGGTGTTCGGTTGGGGGAATTTGTGATAAAGATTCTTTTTATATGTTGATGATATTGTATTGATTTCTAAATCGTCCCATGGATTGCAAATGCACTTATATGCCCTTGAGCATTTTTGTAGAGCAATGGGGATGCAAGTCAATACTAGCAAGACCAAAATAATGATTTTCTCTAATAAAAGGAAGCAGAGCCATCATAATTTCTTATTTGAAGACATCATTCTTGCATAAGTAAATGAGTACAAGTACCTCGGGATTGATTTCAACAACAAACTCAATAGGGAGGACTGCAGAAAGAAGAGAATTTTAGGAGAGTGGAAAGCATTATATGCTCTTCAAAACAAATGTAGAGAGGCATAGTTATGGGATTGGAAAACGATTGATTTTTGGACTCCTAGTTTGTTTAGTGATGCTATATGGGTGTGAATTGTGGGTTAGCAGCACGCCTGTCTCAAAATGGAAACAAATTGAGAAAATCCAAAAACGCTTGATCATGAGCAAGTTCAAAAAAAAAAGTTTAGTACCTTATGAGATAATGTTGAGTGAAACATGAGCAACTCCCATCGAAGCAATTGTTATGGTGTGGCTCATAAGATATCTAAAAAGAATTGAGCAAATGAGAGTAGGTAGATGGCCTAATGTTATCTTCAATGAAGGCATGAGTGAAAGAAAGAAAACATGGATGAAACAAAACTACACATGGATACAAAAATGGAATATCTACCTCAATGTATGTCCCACAAATAGCAAGGAGCTAAAGGAGTTTGTTATGGAGAAGTTTCGTAAAAAGGTATGGGGAAAAGAGTTGGGTAGAAAGAAGAAGTACTACATTGAGGAATTCAACTCTACGTGTGATCTACAACAAAAAGAGTTCATTGGAGCTAGCATTTCGTGGAGGGAAAAGGTTCTTTTTGCTCAATTAAGAACCAACTCGCATAAACTTCGGTGTGAAACAGGACGGTGGAAAAGGCCTAAAGAAGCTTGGGAAGAACAGGTGTGTACATTTTACATGCCTAGGGCAGTGGAATCAGAAAAACACTTCATTTTGGAATGTGATGCATTCAAAGTCATCAGAGAAAGTTATGAGAACATGTTAGCATCAGTTTCTTAGCATTGTCTTTTTAGCGAGGGGATTGTTGGAAGGTTGGGCCAACTCATCATCAATTTGAATCGGAAAAGGATTGAATGCAAAAAGTGAAAAATAGGGAACTAATAGTCTCATCGACTATTTTTAGTCTCGTGGACCTTAAAATATCATTTCATTTCATTTCACAACTTAAACTCAAGTTTTCAAAAATCTCTGCCAAAAATGTCGTGAAAAATGCCATTTCATATATGCCTTTAATAAATATCAACATTCATGAGTGGAGAAACACATTTATTTTTAAATATATCATATTAATTAACACTTAATATTAATTATATGTCTTAATTAATATTAATATTTATCTAACATAACCTGGATGCGAGTGAAATTCAAGAGAATTAATGGCGAGCCGACGGAATGACGGCGCTTGGCCCAGCCAGATGGTGGCCAGCGCACCATCCCAAGCTCAGTTATGGCCTTCGCCAGCTCACTTGAGGCGAGCGCAGGTCTACCTGCAGGAAGCTTCTAATGGCCACTCAGGTCGAGATACGAAAGCTGTTTGTTTTAACATGGCACCCATCAATCCCTCAGTCTACCCTCCGTCCTTTAACATTTGCTCGCTCCAAGCCGGAAACCCCAGTAGTAAAACAGTTACAGGAAGACGATGTTGGCTTCTGCGTTGTATTGACTTTGGAAATGGGTATCATTACTCCCATTCCAGGCATTTCCCTTTGAACCTTGTCCAAGAGCCCTCTATGCATTCTCGACTTTCTTTCCAGGCTCCCAATTCTCCTGAACTTCTCTCCCACCACATTGCTATGGTTCGTCACCGTATGAGGAGCCGCAGAGGAGGCAATCGTGGTGGTAGCGCACGCTCTTAGGCAGCGCAAAGCTCTGATCCGCCACCACCACCTGCCTCTCCACCTCCTCCTCAGGCCAATTCTCCACCTCCCAGCTTGCCCCGCAGACACTATCCTCACACTCGCAGTGGCAGTGGTCGTGCACAAGCTTCAATGGCTGAGCACAAAGATTTCCAGCTTCACACTGCGACTTTCCCACTATAACCCAATCCGGCTTTCCACTCAACTCAATTCAAGTTCCAGAGCAACCTGAACTAGCCCATCATCACCGCTAATGTCACCATCGTTCTCTCAGAAGAAGAAGCTCCTGCGCGAAACTCTGCAGAGCAACCTCAGGACATTCGCAGCATGGGTGTTAGTCGTGGCTCTAAGTAGCTCCCGACGGAAGAAGGCATGGAAGCTCAGCGTGGCGGGCAGCATGCAGAAGGTGATAATGCAGGTAACACTTGGCAACGAGGTGACAGCTCACTCGGAGCCTCAATTTCGATGGCAATTGTCAGCAGCTCGAGCGGCACCCTTCAAGCAAGGGAGCCTCCAGGTGGCAAGGAGGAAGGCGACGTGGCGAAGGAGGTTGAGATCTGGTATGGAAACACGTGCCCCATTGTTGAGGAGCCTCCTGACTAGGATGTCCCCATGTGATGCCACGTGGACACCCACATGCCAACTCAGGGTTCTGTTGCTGACGGGTTGGGTCCAGTCTCTTGTTGTTTTGGTTTTTGTTTACATGATAGGCAATTTTGTCTTGTTTTCAACTGATTCAAATGGTGTTGTATCAAATTTTTATTCCGGTTTTGTCAATGTTTTCCTGGTCTTCTACATGGTTTTTTGTAATGTTAAACTGGTTTCCCCAAATATGGGGCAGTTATGATACTCAGAAGGAACTCCGCTATTCTCGGCTGAGGCTGCAGTCTCATTGTAATTTTATTTTTGTTTCCTTTTAATAGAATTAACTTTACAGAGGAAAAAAATATTTATTTAAAATAAAATGTTTTTAATTAGAACAAATTATAAATAGAATCCACTTCCTTTTATAGGTTTGTGTATATTAATTCTTAATTTGGAAAATAATATTCTCTTTTATATTAGTGTATTTTAATTCTATATTTGGAGAAAAAATAATTATGATTTATTGTTTTTTATTTTATTTTATTTATAAAAAATATCTATTTGGACCATGTAAAAACATAAGAGGAAAGAAAAACTTTAAGAAGATACCTCTATTGAAAAATGTGTAACTAGGTTTGGTCTTCATAAGTATGAAATGTATTTTTTATTTTTGTAAATTATGAAATGAAAGAAAATTGTTATTATTACTTTTTGAGCATGAGTTTCATGCTCAAGGTCTTTTATTTTATAGGTCAAGCACCCATTGAGTGCTTCTAGAGTTTGTCCTGGGTCAAGAAGTCAAAAGAGTCATTGTCATAAGTTGAATACTCCATTGGGCACATTGTAACTTGTAAAGAAAATTAATTTTGTCTTTAAAAGTGTCAGAATACCCTCCAAGACCAAGTTGGCCTAAAGGAAGAGCCACATCCACCTTGAAGAAACCTATAAATAGAAGAGGATTCATCCTCCTTGAAGTACACACACTCACCACTCATGTTATAGTGAGCTTGTTGAGCTCCCTATAATCCAGACACATGCACCATGATCCATCTTTCTTATGCACCAATACTACTGGAGCAAAGAAAGAACTTTGACTAGGTTGAATTATACCAACCTCTAGCATTTCTGCAACCATGCGTTCAATTTTACTCTTTTGGGCATAAGGATATTTGTAAGGCCTCATGTTTGAAGGAACACTTCCTGGAATCAAATGAATAGCATGATCATGATCACGAATAGGTGGGAGGCCTTTGGGAGTCTCAAATACCTTGGAATGATTATCCAAGGCTTTTTGGAGATCTGGAGAAATAGATGAATGATGTGGGAACCTCTAATGAACATAATTGTGCAATTACACCTCGTTGTTATTTCCTTAGAAGCTTTGTCATGTCGCTAGAGCTGATTATCTTTTCCGGTTTCCCTGTGATACCCCTTAATTCAACTTCCTTTCCTTCCGAAAAAAAAGTTCAAGAAAAGTTCTTGAAAATTAAAAGCTGTCGTACCCAAAGATTGTAGCCATTGGACTCCTAGTATAACATCAGCACCACCCATTGGAATGGAAAGCATTGGACTATTCAACACATATTCTCCCATGGATAGCTTGATATTATGGCACTTCCTAGAGCAATTTATGGTTACTCCATTTGCAACCATCACTTGACACTCTGGTGTTGGATATAGGAATCAATTTAATTCCTTGGCTATCTTACAATGAATAATATTATGGGTACTACCTGAATGAATCAACATTTATACTTTTTTCCCCTTGATGTGTCCTTTTATCTTGATAGTTTGAGGAGTGGTAATTCCGACCAATGCATTACAAGATATGGTCGGGTTCATTTCTTCTTTCTCTATGGTTTTTTCCTAGTGTGTATCCTCTTCTTTTGATGTTTCTTGTTCCTTTTCTTCCTCCTCTTCACAATCTATGTAAAATAATTTATTCTCGGCACACTTATGACCTTTAGTGTATTTGTTATCACAATTGTAACAAATCACTTTTGCTATTTTTTCTTCCAATTGTTGTGGTGTCAACCTTATAAGTTGTGGAAGGCTAGGAGCAACAACACTTCCATCTTTATAGTTGTGAGTGGTAGGCTTCCTTGTTGCCATAATTTTGCTTTCAATTTTTCTTTCCAACCTGAATGCCTTCTCCAATGAATCAAGTTCCCAAAGGTGAACCTCATGTTGGATCTTATCCTTTAAATTCCCTATGAACATATCAATCATATGCTCCTCTGGAATATCTTTTACCCTAATATTCAATTTTTGGAAGTCCTCAATGTGCACCATTGAACCCTTTTGTTTGAGATTTATCAATTGGCTAAACAAAGTGTTGCTTTTTGTATCCTCATAATGTGGTATAATTTCTTCCATAAAAATTGCCCAAGTGACATTTTTTTACGAGAGCAAAGCCATCGATACCATACAAATTGATTGGGTTCCAAATATAAAGTTGCAATGCGTACCTTTTGCGTGTTTTGCACATTATGGAGATCGAAATATTGCTCCACCTGTAGTATCCATGTTACGAGATCCTTGCCATCAAACTTCCTCATATCGATCTTTGGAACATGGTGGGTATTCAATCCAATGCTAGAGTCTATGAAATCATGACAAACATTTCTTTTGTTCTCATCATGATTTCCTTTACTACCCTTTCGCCATTAGTAAGCATTTTTTGTAGCAACTTTGTCAAATCTATCTTCAAATATTCCATGCCGCCTTTGAGATTTTCTTCTATACCATCCATCTTAGATTCCATGCCATTCTTTAAATCATCTATCTTGGCTTCAGTTACTTTTTGTGAGAGTGAAATTTGTTGCACTTGATCTCGTAATTTTGATATGTGATGTTGCATTTCTTCCTCTTCTTCATGTGTCATAGTAGAGATTTCAGGTTGCTTACTAGGTGTTTCCATTTTCTTTCTTAGTTTCATCAATGAATGATAATTTATGCTTCATAATGCCCTTTGAATCACTTCAAACTACTTTCTCAAACAAAACTTATGCAAAATTTTAAAAAAACTACACACCTTTTGTTTTTCCGCTTTTTATGAGCTTGATCTTGAAATGCCTGTAACTCTGTACGTTCGAATCTCCAAGTTATGAAATTTTGGCCTGTCGTAGCCCTATAAGTCCTCTTTCCAATCCCACAAGTCTGATCGTGATTGAATTCTCCAAGAAAGAGTTATGTCCAATCTCCCATGATGACTTAATTATAGACTGATTCAGTAGAAGGAATTTGTATGACGTGCAACGTGTCACTATTTCAACCTTACACTCTGAAAATGATACCCAACAAACTAAAGTCAATCCTCTTTCTGTCACTTTTTACAAAATTTGGATATGATGCTCAGAGAGAAAGTTATGACAATTTTCCCAAGGTGACATGTTATGAAAGTTATGAAAATTAAGAGTCGACCTTTCCCTCATCATCTCTATTTAAACCCTAACAGTCTGCTCTTCTTCTATCAAAGCATTCAAGTTGTCCTGATGATGGATCCCGGTTGGGATTCGAAACGTTGGCAGAAAATTGTTCTTACTGTGGATTCTTCGGTGACTAATTCAGAAATAACAAACCACAGAGGTCTTAAATCCAGAGACATGTTTGAGATCGAATTTTGGAGCCTGCAAAAACCCTAACTTCCTCAATTCGTATATCCTAAAATATAGCAATACAAGATCTGAAATTTGGCCACATGGTTCATCACGATTTTGACTTAAATGGGTTTTGATTTCAGCTTCTGAAAATTCGTAGAAAAAAAATAATAGCAAAAAGTCCATGATGACCTCTTTAAAGCAGTGAAACCCTAAAATCCAAAGCTCTAATACCAATTGTTATGCAACCAGCTCACAAAATAGAAGAAAGAGATACATCAATGACTTTAAAAGTAGGCTCTTCGAGGCGGAAACCTAATTTACATTACAGAAATGAAAATTTCTTGAATGGTACAAATGACAAGACCTCCTTTCTATATATTGGAGTCTAAGGGGTCACAATATAATCAGAGCCAACATAACAATAATAATTTAAGGGCACAACAATAACAATAGTGGGCTTCTATGGGGCATAATATTAATAGTATGGGGAACAAATGGGCACAACAATAATAATAAGGGGCTACAATGACAATAATAATAAGGGAATACACTTGTATTATAGGGACCTAACATTAATATACAATAGACAACCATACATTAAATAATAAGATGTAACCCTGAATCTGACGGTGTTTTGAGTAAAGAACCTAAGTGTGTTATGAACAACACATCTTTGAATAAAATTGAATCATCCACAGGTCATGATGAAGGCCTCAGAGCCTTGAGTGTTAGCCTCAAGTTAACAGAGGGCTCGTGGACCCTTTTTTTTCTTATTAAAGAGAACAATTACAATAGACAATCCCGTGTGGGGAGGGTTTGAGTGATGTAAAGTACCCTTAGTAGTTTATATAAAACCAAGGCGATAAAGAAAAAGTATGATTGATTAAATCTGCTATTCCTAGGAGAGGAAAAGCTTAGGCACCTACAGGAATGTATGTCCAATGTTGCGTCCTCAGCAGTTGAGGAATCTATCGTTGACATTTTTGAATTGACGATGGGGAACCATAAGGTTTTGCACAATGCCATGGAGTTGCTTGCAATCTCGAAAATGATCTCGAAACCTTCGCCATGTGGTAGGAGGGGTGGAACCCCTTCAAGAGTTCACCTCAAGCCCTTAGTAAGTAATGGTTGCAGGAGTGCCTACGCCAGCATGTGTAGAATACCCTGTCCAAGATCAGGGAAATTAAGAGGGGTTGAGACTCGTTGCATCATCCATTGCTCAAGCTTGGTAGGGGTAGCAACGTAACACAGTTTAATGACCTCTTGTTGTTTGTACTAAGTGTTGTCGAAAGACAGAAGGAGGGTGGGACCATTGAATCTGCACAGTAACTGAAGAAATCAAATCATGGTAATTAGCATAAAGAGGAGAAACACTCCTTTGTGGCATAAGTGTAGCCTTCTAAAATGCATCAAAAACTGTTGGGGCGAGGTTCCTAAGTTACATCATGATGAGGGTAGAGAGCTTCTTCGATGAATAGTATAGATATGCAACTCACCTTTAAAAATATGAAATATTATGCAATTATAAAAGTGAACCCTAAGCGTGGCAACTGATAATTAGCTGTCAAGATTGTGTGGCCGTATATCGACCAAGTAGAATAGCTTCATAAAGCAATAAAATCAAAGGGTCAAAGCTCGGGTGGTGAGCGGTCATGGAGAGGGATCCACCGAAGGAAGGCTGATGCTAACCTTGACTAGGTCGAATGTGAGGGGTTGGGTTGTCTAGTAAAGGTCACGACACGCATGCAATAAGGTCGACCCCGATTAGGTTGGAAGTTGGGGGTTGAGACGTCCAAGTAAAGGTGACGGCGAGCATGTTTTAGGACCGACTCCAACTAGGACAAGCTCGGGGTTTGGACATACTGATAGGAACATGCAGGCTAGCCTGACCATCTGTGCACTTGATCTGTCATGTGAGCCTATGGCACACTTCCACGTGGCAGTAAGAAATGGGGTAAATAAGGGGTATGAGTACTACGAGTTTTCAAACAAAAAAAGACTAATAAAAATAAAAATAACAAGGAGGGAGAGAGATGATGGAAATTTTAAGGTCCCTTTCCCATGATTGTAATGTGGAAGATGGACTTTCATAGTGACTACCCCTCCTACTCGGAGCGTGTGGGTTGGGTTTGTTACATCCTACAATTCCATTTTATTTTACATGCATTTCCACCCACTTATTTCTTATTCATTTTCTTCTCATGAAAGCTCTACATTTTTTCCATGTCTCTCTACTTAGGGTGCCACAAAAACAAAAGGTGTTGGTGAGAGTGAGCCTCCTCAAAACCTACAAAGTTCCATGTGAGTAGGTATCCTTAAAGCAATAGGCATCATAATGATGATGAGTGAACGACAAAGGCTTCTACGTAAGGATTGTATTTAAACTTAATAATTCATACATGAAAGTACTTGTTCAGGCATTGTTTGCTTTCCTCGTACAATAGATTATCCAAATTGTGTTGAATAAAAGCCTTCTTAATGTTCTTAATGTATTAATTGATTGGAAAAAAAATATACACGAGGATCATGACTAACCATCTGTTGGAGTACTGGAATTACAAAATGTTTGCATTAAAGGAGGATTTCAAAGGCTTATTGGGGGTTCTAAGTTGTAGTTGTTGAACAAGTTAAATATATGTGCATCTTGATGCATATTATAACCATATGGAAATGGATCTTCCATTGATTGAAGTGGATTGGAATTACTCCATATGCTTTCGAAAGCCACCTTAGTGTTGACATTGCTACAAGAGAAAATCGATGAATGTAACCAAGAACAAATGCTCATGTTTGAGGCCACTTAAACCTTAAGAAACCTAATTTGAAAATTATTATTTGTGATATGTCATCTTAACTATAAGTAGTTCCAAGGGTTAGCTTAACTGGTTGGTCATTATCATTAAATCATCTTTATAGGGGCCTGCCCGTCAGAGATCTCTTCTAGGAAGACATGGAATATTTCATCTATGAGGACAAGGAAATAGATAACAAACCTATTGGTATTAAATATACTTGGTCCAACAGACGTGTGGGTCCTAACCATATTGCTACCAAACTAAAAATTATAGATGGTTCCCTCACGAATATCAGGAAGGAAATTTATGTTCTCCACTCACTATCAATAAAGCTCTTATCTTTAAAAGACAGACTGAGGATGACATAATTAATGGAATTATTAACTAGACTTCCACTGTAGGAAACCCAACATGTCAGATGCTAAAATTTGTGCTTGACACTGAATCCCAAGGATATCTGCTTGGGGATTTGAACAATGAGCATATACCTACGACTACAGTTCGCAATAGCATCCCCATTGAAATTGAACCTGGAAAAACCTTGAATATTAATGCCAA
The DNA here is from genome assembly GCA_000404065.3 of Pinus taeda. Classification (NCBI taxonomy): domain Eukaryota; kingdom Viridiplantae; phylum Streptophyta; class Pinopsida; order Pinales; family Pinaceae; genus Pinus; species Pinus taeda. Next base: position 96,362 of record APFE031019400.1, read on the forward strand.
TCTTGATGACTTTCAGCGTGAAAAGTTGATCCAAGCTCTTCAGAAATATAAACAAGCCTTTGCTTGGGAATAATTTGATATGAAGGGCATTGATCCACAATTGTGTACACATCATATCTACATTGAGAAAAATGTCTGAGACCTTCGTCAACCTCACAGAAGATTAAATCCACACCTTAGGGACATAGTGAAATAGGAGCTTCAAAAACTTCTTGATGTTAATTTTATATACCCTATTTGTGATAGTCAAAGGGTTTCACCATTGGTGGTAGTCCCTAAAAAGAATGGAAAATGGAGAATTTGCATAGATTATAGAGAACTAAATAAAGTCACATAGAAGGATTGTTTTCCTCTTCCATTTGTAGACCAAGTCCTTGACACTCTTGTCAGAATTAATTTTTTTATTTATTTCCTAGATGGATTTAGTGGGTATAATCAAATCCAGATTACCCCTGAAGACTAAGATAAAACTACATTCACCTACTCACGAGGAACGTTTGCGTATAGAGTCTTACCATTTGAGTTGTGCAATGCATCAGCCACTTTTCAAAGGGAAATTTTGAGAATTTTTTCTGATCTAATTAATGAAGGGTTTGAACTATATATGGAGGATTTCACCCCTTATAGTAGTGATTTTGACCAAGCCTTACATAATCTTAAGAAGGTTCTTGCATGATGTATAGCTCCCAAGCTATGCCCTAGTCATGAAAAATGCCACACGATGATGATAGAGGGTGTAGTCCCAGGACATTTTATCTCTGCTACATGTATTCAGGTAGACCCAACTAAGATCAAGCTAATCCTTAAACTCCCTACCCCTCATACACCGACAGAGGTACGTATTTTCCTTAGTTATGTGGGTTACTATTGTCATTTCGTAGCACATTTTCCAAATTTTGCAGCACCATTGTATGCATTAACTAGACATGTGGAATTCGAGTGGACTAATAAATGTGCTATTGCTTTTGCAAATATAAAAAAGTTGGTTTCAACAACTCTTGTGTTGTGGAGACCAAAATGGAGTCTACCATTCAATATATCATCAGATGCATCAAATACAATGATAGGAGCAGTTCTCGCAGAAGAAGAGGATAAGAAGTCCACACAATTTATTACATTAGCAAAAACCTCACAACTGCAGAGTTAAACTATACTGTGACAAAAAAATTTCTGGTTGTTGTTTATGTTATAAATAAATTTCATCATTATATAACAGGATATGTTGTTTTTTGTACACTGATCATTCCGTTATTTTCTATTTAGCTAACAAACTTGTTACCAATGGCAAAATAACTCGTTGATTACTGTTACTGCAAGAGTTCGACATTATTATCAAGGACTGACCATGAAAAGAGAATGTTAGCACATATTTCTTGTTAATAATCTCGTTTGTGCTTAACACTCTACCAATGGAAGACCAAGTCCTAGATGAACATCTGTTTGTTGTGACAATTAAGACACCATGGTATGTTGATGTTGCAAATTACCTAGCAGCCAGAAAACTACCATCGCACTTGTCATCTTGGGAAAAGAAGATTATCATCCATTGTAGTGCACATTTTTCATGGATGGATGATTACCTCTTCCACACAGGGGATGATTTTCAAATCCAAAAATGCATTAGATAAGATGAAATTTATGATATCCTCAAGGCTTGTCACGATGAACCCTGTGGAGGTCATTTTGCCAATCGAAGGACTGTACATAAGGTATTACATATGGGCTATTCATGGCCCACAATATTTAAAGACACAAAGAAATATATCCAAAGTTGCGACAGTTGCCAAAGAATGGGTCATCCCATTCAGGTTTGACAAAATGCCCCTTCAACCACAAATTGTATTAGAACCATTTGAAATATGGGTAATGGACTTTGTAGGTCCCGTTAATCCACCTTCAAAACAGAAAACATATATCTTTGTCTATACAGACTATGTAACCAAATGTGTGGAAGCGGTAGCACTCTTAAGGGCCATAGAAGAAGCAGTAATTAATTTTCTATTCGAACTATTAGTTCAATATAGGTTACCACGAGAGCTTGTAACTGATGGGGGATCACATTTCACTACTCATAAAATTTCAGTTACGCTACAAAAATACCATATCAAACATAGAGTTACTTCTCCTCACCACCTCCAAGCAAATGGCTAGGTGGAAAGCACAAACAAGGCCTTAGAGGCAATTTTAACTAAAACAATATATGTAAACTGTCGAGACTAGGCTGCCAAGCTTCCTTAAGCCTTATGGGCATATCAGACAACTTGGCACAACACTATTAGCTATTCATCTTATCAACTCATTTTTGGTAGGGAACCTATATTTTCGATCTAGTTTGAAGTTAAGACTCTCATAACTGCTAAGGAAGTTGGACTAGATCTTACAAAAGCACAAAAACAACGCTTACAACAATTCAATGAAATAGATGAAATGCGCCTTCTTGCCTTACAAGGCACAACCAGAGTTCGACAACAAAGAACTAAATGACATGATTGACTTATTAAAAAGAAAACCTTTTTAGAAAGGGGATTGGGCTTTGTTGTATGACTCCATATTCCAATACTTTCCAGGTGAACTTCAAAGATGGTTGGGCCCTTACAAAGTTACTAAATTTCATGACAATGGAACAATGTGCCTCACTATGATTGATAATTTTGGCAGTTCTTTCCTTAACAATGCGCATCAACTTCGTCTGTATCACTAGCCACTTATGTAACAACCTTGGTGAATATTCCATGTAATAAAGTTAACAAAGGTAAAATAAGAACCATGGTCATGGGACACTTATTCCAAGCTTAATAATGGGCAAGACATCCTAGTGTGGGTGTTCATTTGGTTTATTATGGATAAGGAAATTGGCAAAGGCGAAGGTAAAGGATTTGGAAAGGCATGAGACATTAATTGGCATTTTATTTATGAAAATAAGGGAAATTAGGATAAATGGAAGGTGAAAGGTCATAGGTTGCATGTGAGGAGGAAATTGAAGAAAAATAATGGAAAATGAAGAAAATAGAGGCCTCATTAATAAAAAGGATTATGAGTATTAGTTGGTACCTTTTTTCAATTCAGTTTTGGAGCTCTCTCTCTCTCTCTCACTCTTGGACACTTAGAGCATTCTTGGAGCACCCTAGCATTGGAGGAAAGAATGCAAAGGAGGGACAAGAAAGAAATAGAAAGCAAAGATCAAGCAAGGAAGAGCAGGATCAATCAGCTACACTGGGATTACTTGCAAGTAACGATTTTCATGTGTGATTTCTTTGCATGTTTTGGCATGCATGACACATGCATGTGTGTTATATTGGTTATCTTTCTATCACGAGCATGGGTTTTTCTAGGTGTGACAGTGTTCTTGGCCTTGCCTTTCCATTTCTGGATAGTCATGGTGTGGTGGGTTCCCTTGTATTTGGTTGAGATGGATTATCGGATGGACTTGAAGTTGAGTGGGATGCTCTCAGGATTATTCACAAGGCCTAGGAATCCCGGGATGGGATGCACAGTAAAGGTTGGATGTGAACACCTCGATTGAGGCTAGGAATCCATTGACCGGTAATGGCGGGATACACGATAAAGCTCAATGGTGAATACCCTTGATTGTGCCTAGGAATCCCTTGATGTGTAATGGCAGGATACACAGTAAATCCTAGAGGGTGGAGACATCTTAGGCCTAGGAATTCCTTAACCATTAATGGCGGGATACACAGTAAAGACGAGAGGTTGAGACAGATAAATTCCTCATGGTTTAGGTGGAGAGATCTGGAGGCATCCATGCTTGTTTAGGGCTCAATGAGTCGGTGGGGATTACGGTAAAGGCTGGTTTTATCGATGAGGGTTGAGGTGATTTGGCCTCGGGAAGCCCTAGTTGATTTTGTTGTAAGTCCCACATTCATGCTTGGAATGTGGCACGGGAGTGATTGAATGAAAGAAAGATTTGGTTCAACCAATCTATGGTCGGTGGCTCGTGGAAGTCCCAAACTTGGTTGGTTTATGCATTCATTAATAAGAGCTCCTTCTCCTAGGTATTTCATCTGTAAATGTACTAGATCATATGTGAGTTTCATTGTTGTTATACCATTGTTATTTATGTTGGTTATATGTTGGTTATGAGTATGTTTTATGACAATCTTGATGTATGGTTGTCGTCACGTTTTAATTAGCAATTGAATGAACAATGAATATATGAACTAATAGATGATAATTCATCTAAGGTGATGAGGCACCAATGGTTCCTTACGAATATCATATAAGTATGAAAACCCTATACTCAAATATGTTGTTATGACCTGTAGAATTCATATTTGTGACATGTTTGACTAAATTCCTGTCATGGCTAGCAGGGGTCCAGTCAAGTCATTGATCAATTTTTTCTTTAGTAACCTTGTTTTAGTGTTATGTATAATTTTTCAAGGTTTCATGAAGTTCTGAGCAGTGGCCTGAGACCTAGCCCTAAAAAAGTGGCTTGGAATTCACGGTCACTGGCTCAAAATTAGCTGAAAAATTTCCCAGTCGCTAGCCTGCTTTGTTGTGGGAGCAACTGGAAGGCCTCAGTCGCATGCATGGTTTACCATGGGAGCGATTGAAGGTCTAGATCAATGAAATTCCAAGTTTCCTTATGGGTTGGTCACCTAGAAGGGTTGGTTGGCTCTTGAAGGTTTTGTAGCATGTGGGAAGGTCAATTTGGTTTAGTTCTGTCGGTTTCGCTTCCTTAACTATACATCGGGAGTTGAATCACATCATAGTAAACTCTCGTCACATGTTTACCCTAGTGGATCGGTTAGCTTGGGTAAATGTGGAAGGAGAGTGTTATAACTTACATGAGAATCTTTTCTTCACGAAATTGATAATGACGCAAATTTGTAGGTTGTACCTAATCGAGGAAATGTCCCTTAATTGATAATGACGCAAATTTGTAGGTTGTACCTGATTGAGGAAATGTCTCCGCAATCACAACCAGGTAATTTTTTTCGAAACCTCTTTCAATTTGTACATAATGTAAATAATTTTATTTTTATGGTATGTACATTTTTTATTTTTTTTTTTTTATTTTTATTTTTGGGAAAATATCGTGGATATTCTAACTATAGTTGTTGTTTCCTTAGTTACAGTGGTTGTTTCCTTAATCGCAGTTGTTGTTTCCTTAGTCACAGTCGATGTTTCCTTAATCACAGTTGTCGGTTCCTTATTCATAGTTGTTATTCATTTCCTTAGTCACATTTGTTGTTTCCTCAGTCACATCACTAATCATCATACTTGTTTCCTTAACCACAACTACTGTTTCCTTAGACGCGAGTACTATTTCCCTAACTTGTTAATACTTCCATTTGTTTAGGGTAAGGGATATCTTCACCCCTTTTTGATATGATGGTTGGATAACTAATTTGCCTAATGATTATGATGGGAGAATGATTTATAAGAAATCATTATCATAATTATGAACTTCCTTAATCTTTAACTCCCTTGATCATGTAAGAAGTCTATAAAAATACTCATGATGCATTCCCTCCATCACAACTTAAGGAGCATTCTTTCACTCCAATTTTTAATCATTCTACATTTTTTTTGAAAAATATTCTTTGGGGAAAAAAGTTGCAAGCTAAAAATATATTTATTATAATACTTTTTACGCCATCCCTAACTCTTAAGGAGTTCATATGCCACCCCATTTACAAAGTAATATTTCATGATTAATAAAAATCTTAACAAGCAAACTGAAAATCTAACAGAGGATAGGAGGTCTCATCACGCACCATCCTACCATGATCATAGGATCTAGTGGAGTGACATTACCACTTCTGGTCACCAAGCTAGGGTAATGGCCTTTGGTTTTCAGGTCAAAGGACAAGAGATATCATAACGAGCTAGCTTGTTCACCTCATTAGCTCTAGTGAATGGCATTGTTATTAACTGGTTACCACGCCAGAACAATGGCCTTTTGTAAATACTTAAAAAAAAAAAAACATAAAAACGAGTTATGAATCTCTCCTAGTAAATGGGACATTGACATCTCAAAGGGTTAAAAAGGAAACCCTATGGAGGCCATGGACGCTTGCTAGCAGCAGAGGATATGACTGTGGTATTAAAGTAAATTTAAATATTACAATTTATGTTGACTATTTTGCCTCCTCAAAATTAATAAAGGAAAGATTGTTATATTTATTATGGAAGTTTATAAAACCGTCCTAAAAAGTGGTGATGATTGGTTGTCCATGAGTATTTCATTATAATTATGCATAGAGGGATATAAGTATTTTTAGAAATTCAACATTTTAACTAATTTCTTTCATTTTTTTTCTCTAATGATACTCTCGACGTGAATATTGTTTCCATCCATCTATCGTTCCTAGAAATATCTTCATGCCTTTATTTCGCTCTCACCTTCAGTGTATTATAATAATAAACATCATCATTACACCTCATGATTAATAAATGACTTAATGATTATTTTACATGTCACAGATACCCTTCGTATTCTATTTTTTTCTCTGACAGTTGCCATGTCACGCTTCATTAATATCACCTTATCTTCTAATCGTATCAAATATACCAACCTGTCAAAAGACTAATTGACGACCCTAGCCAGCCTTCAATTCTATTGGGGGGGCGAGACAACACTGATACATGATTTTCTATCTGAATTTTCAAAATATCATTACACATAATGATCACTGAGCCCCTATACTCTATGCAGAATTATAGTAGTGTAATTTTAAATTTTGTTGTTTCTAGCTGCAAATTGCTTTTTGATGAATAGTCGACAATGGATGGCCATTTGGTATGTTATGAACCTACTTCATTACAAGCCTCGGAGCAGGTGCGCAACATTTTGATCCAAGGAGGATGGTTGGAATACTTGGAAGATATCAAAGACGAGGCTATTCATGGAGCCAAAGTGAGATGGTATGCAACATCTAATGAAATAAAAAATAGGGAACCATTTGGCTTCCATAATTTTCAGTATGACATGTCTAGAGTACAAGACTATGTTCACCTAGCATTGGAAAAAGGTATCAATTGGATAGGGTGCAGGTATAGATGTCTAGTGCCCTCAGTCCTTTTATAAATGTGACTATGATTTATCATAGGCAGGGAAGTATGTTTCCTTTCAGGAACTCATAAGTAGGAATAGTTTCATACATAGAGGAGAAGAATCTTTGTTGGGTGCAAGCCAACTTGGCCTAGATTTTGGTAAAGACTCTGCATTTTGTGGAGTGGAGCGTGCAGTGGAGCGTGTAGTAGAGCAGTGGAACGCGAAATGGACCACACAATGTAGCAGTTGGAATATACCACACAGTATAAGGGCTTCGGGGTGGGTCGAAGCCTGTCCTTTTTGTAATAGCGCGATTTTGTAAAGGGTTTTGGGCCAAGTTGTTTGTTTTAGGAAGTCCACAGTATTTGGACCATGGTATTGTGATGATGTAACCTTTCAATGTAATAGTATATATAGGGTGAAATAATAAAGAGAGAATCATCGAATTGATCCAGATTTATGGTTGTATTATTGTGATCTGTAGTTTTGTGGTGAAGAAGGGGCTCTACAGAGAAGTGCAAAGAGGCCCGAGTCTGCAACTTAGTGCGCAAGACAAGAACTGTTTGTTGTACACAGATTCATTATATAAGTAATAGTTCTTATGGACGTATCCCCACATTAGGGTGAACCATGGTAATTTGGTGTCTTCATGTGTATATTTGCTTATCATCTACTTTAGAGTTGCAGTTATTATAGTTGCATTTGATTTCAACAAAAGGATGTTTTATGGTTTTAAATGATATGGTTAAGTGATTAATGTAATACAACAAAGTGATTTATGAATGTTAAGAATAAAAGAACATAATAATACCACATCTCCACATCCTTCAAGGCTGCAGAAACCTGGTTATGCGTCCTCCCATAGTCACTTCAGTTGAGACTGCAATCTACTTGCAGGTCATTGCTGAAAGGGCCAGTGGTTGAGGGTTTTGTGAGTATAGATCGAACTTGGGTCAGCCCAAACCAAGCAAAGAAATGGTTTTTTATGGGGACAAAGATCTGTTTGAAGGATATGTGTATGTGGCACCCGTTGAATAAAGAAATTCAAGACTAGATGGAACTAAAAGAGCAAGAATTTACGAAGCAAGAAAACAGACACCCAAGCTTGGTTGCATAAGTATATTTTTACAGACCAATATAAATTTTTCTTCGCTTCATTTCCTGTTGAGTTGTATGAGTGGATATCAAGGTTGACCAAAAGAAAGGACTGCTTTAAAGGTGAAGAAACTATGGTGTGGACTCCTAAACTGATACAACAACTCAAGAACATCGACAATAGGATTTCAAGGGTTGTCGATTTCTAGATTGAGAGCATCTTGGGAGGATCCATTATTGAGTTCACGGTAGACTGGACTATGTCATATAGTGAAGCGAAATGACGATTCTTGAAAGGACCGTGATGTAAGTATTTGAAATCTCTGAAACTTTGAATTAAGACGATTCTGTGTGAAAAGGGAGTTTTACAGATGCAATAAGATTGCTAGTTTACTTATGTTTGGAAGAAGAGTGAGTAAATCTGAGCAAGAAATTGTAACAACTTGAAGTGGAAAGAGATATAGAGTATATATCAAAAAGAGATCTCATGTACAAGATCTGGAGGCTTTCATAGAGACTAGTTATAACACTCTTTTGAGTGAATATGAAAGTGAAGAAATCCTCCCCGATAACCCTCAAGTAACTCTGCTGTATTCACCCTTCCAACCTGAGAGTTTTCCAAAGCCAAAATCTAGTAACAACCAGGGTGTTTTTGGCTCTCCCTCTCTCCCTCCCCCTGCCCCTCCAAGAAGAAGTATCGTTGATGATATTAAGCTACCAGTTTTCAAAGGAACTAGATTGGAGGATCCAGAACAATTTTGGTTTTTCTGTGAAGTAGTATGGACAACAAAACAAACTAATGATGAGAATATAAAGAAAGCGATCTTGTTACGACAATCCAAGATAGAGCATTGACATGGTATATGAAGTATTCAAATAATCAAAATAAAACATTTGTAGATATTAAAACAACACTGATAAGAGAATTTAAGAAGTCGAAGTATAAATTGCAGTGCCTCACCGAGTTGAAAGAGATCAAACAGAAACCTACTGACTTTATTTGGGAGTTTGATCGAAGATTTAAGGTGTTATTGGATAAAGTAAGCTTCGACATAGCTCTACAACAACATCAAGAATGGTTATAGTTGTGTTGCTACTACATATTAGATTTCCATTAACACAACAAAAGATATGAACTCAAGCTAAAGCTTTAGAAATTGTGATGAAATTGGAAGCTTCAACTATTGGATATACTAATGCAAGCATGCAACAGATTCAAAGTCAACTGGTGAACCTAACCCTGCAGTTACAAGACATCAATAAAAGTAAAGAACTTAGAGAAGAAGTATGGTGTACGGAGTGTAGATAGGAGGGCCATTGTAAAGGAAAATGCCCTATGTTCAGGAATTATATGGCTAGTGGGGCACCAAATCCCTTGAATGCAATATCCATTCTGTGGTGCAAAATATGTAAGACTAGATGTGAGCGTCGTTTAGAATATTGTTACTTGTTACAGAAATATGTACAAACATCAAGGAATCTATATTGTAAATTTTGTAAATCAGTGGGACATGATGAGAATAATTATTGAGCTTACGAAATAATGATGAAACGCAGTGCTGACACTTATAGAATGAAAGAAAAAGAGCATGGAGATGAGGAAAGTGGACATCACGATGGTCAAGGAAGTTACCAAGGAAGAGGTTGAGGTGGTGGAGCTGGTATAGGACATGGACAAATCATTTGCTATAACTACCGCCAGCCAGGTCATTTTGTGAGGGATTGTGAGAATCCCACAACGAAAAGTAAGTACTATAAATCCTTTGACCATGTAATTGAACAATGTACTATACTTATGAAGAAGATGCAAGAAAAAAAGAATCAACAAATGACACAGAATATTCAAATGATGGTTACTGAAAGGAGGACCAATGAACCTCGAATTAGTATTGTCACTAGAGGTGGAGTTGTGACCGGTAGTGATAAAGTGAATGAAAAGAAAGAATTTGAAAGTACATGGGTCAGAAAGACTGTTGAGAAAGTTCTTGTTTTTTATATTAAAAAAGAAAAATAATTATTTATGGAAGCAAAGTGATGCAGGAGCATGAGGCTTGAAGACAAAAGGCTTGAACTTTATTCCAAAAATCCAAAAAAAAAATTACAAGCAAAGGAGTGGGATCCTTTAGCTGTCACTTTACAAAGTTTTCTAGATAGGATTTGAACTAGAATATAGGGATTTGAATGATTTTGTAATTAATTCAAGTAGTTTGGACTTAGTTGAGATTCTCAAGGAGAATATCATGCAGTGTAGATATTATCTAGTATTAGATAGATTCGATCCATTGATGGAGGATTTGGTCGTTTATATGTACTGGTATTTATGTAAGTTTTGAATTATTGTAATAGGATTTGGCTAGATTTGGCCGAGGAGGATTTGACTGTAAAAATTGGAAATTCTCAGTGTCTTTGTGTATTCTGCACATGAATGGTCAATCTCTGAGGTTTGAAGTTCCTTCGAAATATTGTTGAATGTTGTTGATATTCAATTTGGGCCTTTAAAACTAGATTTTATATAATCTTGTGTTATCACGGTTTAAGTCTTTATTCATGGTGTTTTGATTTTATTGGGAGGTATTTCGAAGTCACAAAGTTTAATTAATGAAATCCTGAATATAACTTAGAAATAGGTTAATCTTGGTGGAAGCACGAAAACCTTGGCGGAATGAAGAAAACTTGACAAAACTCTTGAGAAACCCGAAGAAGACTTGAACCATCTCATCGACATGCAAGAAACCTAATGGTGATTGCGTGCTAATAAGCACGAACGTTAATTCTAAAACTAGACACCAGAAATTATTTAACTGATTTAATAATTCAGTTAATCTAGACTATTCGCTTGAAGGAGGCCGATCTGACCATAATCGCGTGGTTAACATGCATAAGCTTTAATTTGGAAACCGGATGCGATATGGTATGAAATGCGATTTAATCCATTGAAGTCCGGATTGATCATAGTTGTTCACTATGAAGTGACGAGATCCAATGGATAACGCGTCAAAAAGTACACGGGCTTTAATCTAAATTTCAGACCCGAGAAGTTATAAACTGCAGCTTTATTTCCTTTCAGTTTCATGGGGAAGATAAAGATTTGTGGAAAAGGTGGATGCGAGAAGTTTATGAACAACAATGTTATTTCCTTTCGGTTCCATGGTAAGTGAAGTTCTGTCATATTCCAGGTAATTTTAACAATTCCGTTGTTTTAGTAGAATAACTACATTTGGAGGTGGATGATTGAAACTCCAAAGGAAATTCGAGAAGAACTTCCACCTGCGCTTGAAGAGATCGTTTCTAGATTTGAACGAATATCCTTAACACCTGCACCCAGACCACCATTAGTGGTATCAGAACAACTTATTGACACTGAACAAGATCTCAAGGATCAAAGAAAGAAGTCCAACATAGCTTTCATAGTTGGAGGAAGACGCGGTCAAAGAAGAGGAAGACCAGTTGAAAATGTTGAAGTGTTGGAAGCTATGAAACAGATGCAAGGTAGATTAGAAGCAGTGGAAATGGGAAATCAAGGAGATGCAGGTGATGGAGATGTCAGTGGGCCTAAAGTTGAAGCTGCAGAAGCAGAGGGACCTGTTAGTGTCAGCCTTTGAAGCCTTCCATCAGTGATCAAATATGCTCTTACAAAGTGGTCTCGGGGTGTCAAAGTCAAATTTTGTCATTTCAGTGAGTCTTCAAGTAAAATTTGGTCACTAGGTATTAGGTCTAAGGTTGTTTTCACTCCTTCCAAAGTCTTCCAAGTATTGGTCCATGTCACAATTCAGCTTAGTTTACCATCATTCAAAGAGTTCTCATCCTCATTTCAGGTTCCATTGGGTCATTTTACACCTTGTTCGTGCTTCAGTTGTACTTGGGTAAGGCCCATTTCCCTCTCCTAGGGTTTTGAAGGTAATTTTTCTTGGATGGCCAAATGATCAACAAAACTTGTGTCATAATGTTCATACACCTTCCCCTATCCTTAATATACCTTTTTAAATGCTTCCCATCAATCATATCCCTCAAATTCATCATTTTCCCACAAACCCTAGTTTATTGCTACAATTTGACAACTTTCTAGGTTAGGCCTGTGTTTTGCCCTTTTGGACCCCTTTCCCTCACTCAATCTTTGAAATTCCACTCTCATGTGATTCCTAACATCCCTCTCTAGTTCCTCAATTTTTTTCAAGAATTTAGAAGCCCCTTATCCCCTTCATTTCCCTTCATTTCCACAAATCCTCTGTTCCACACATCGGGATAGGTTTTATTCAAATGATGTTTCTGAGAAAGATAAGAAGAATTTGACAAAAGTGAGAGAGGTTTTTGTCCACCATTGACCCAAGAAGAAAAACCTCTTTCAGTGTTTACACAGGTTTCATGGTTTGGGAGAAATGCCAAAAATATTGTTGCCTCAGGAGAGTTGTTGCACCTCTGGCGTGACCTTGGTAAAATAAAATTTTGTCCTGGATGGAATGCCCAAATGACTTTCTTGATGAGTCAATTGATAATTAGTCACAAATATATTTCCAATGAGCTATCATGAGCTCAATTTGGAGTTGAGGAAGACCTTCAAAATTTGACTACAACAGCACTATGCATTCAGGTAGTCGCTTTCTGCACATTTTGACCAGTCTTGGGAGATTTGACTTTTGATAGGGCAAATGAACTTGAAATTGAGAAGTTCAAGACGTTCTGGAAATTAGACTCTACAATCTTTCCAACGCGCTATCATATGCCCAACTTGGACACAAGGAGGGCCTTCAAAAGTTATATGAAAAAAGGCGTTGCGCATTAGGGAGGCGCTGCGCATCAAAGCCAAACTTCCTTCAGAAAAATACAAGGGCGCTGCGCATTGGGTTCAGGGCGCAGCACATTGACCTGTGAGGCTCCGAAAACACCAAATTTCATCTCCAATCACCCTAATTGCTGCATTTTCCTTCTAAACAAGTAAGTACATTGAGTTTTGACCTTAGATAGGGTTTTCATGCTTGAGCTATGTTTTTTTTGCCTCCTACGACTTAAACCCTAGTTTGTCTTTCTACCTTATTTTTCACCATTGCAAAATCTTGTTCCTTGTCTCAATATTCCCATTTTCACTTGCCCTAAACCTACCCTTTAATCCTATCTCGCTTCATTCATATTCCCTTCCCCCATTTCCCTATTAAAATTAACCCCTTTATCAAACCCTAAACTCCCTCACATCAAACCCTAGCTCCCTTATAAACGCCACTTACCCTCTTATTCCACTCCATCACTATTTCCCTTTTATAAATCTCTTCATACTCATCTTTCCCTAACCCAATTTTCCACCATTCATCAAACCATCCCAAGAGAGATAAACATGGAGAGGGACAGTGACTATGATTTTGAGGAGGACACCCTAAGTGACAGCTCTAGGGAAAGGATCTTGCAGCAGCTTGACAAAGGAAAAGGAAAGGTTACAGAGGAGGAGCTTGGTGATGATGTTGAGAGGGATTTTCAGTGTGAGGAGCATGATTTTGATGTGCCACCTCATCATACTCAAGTAATAGACCTAGATAGCCCTTCTTTTGATCAAAGAATGCTTTTGAAAGAACAGGAGGCTTACAATAACATGCTAGAGGAAAATATAGCTCAAGGAAGATATATTATCAATTACCTAGAGTAGGAGAATAAGGAGTTAGAGGGTAAACAAAGCCAAATGGAGTTAAAGATGCTAAAAATTCAACGCCAAAGCAACAAAGAGCATCTGGTTCCCTTGACTCCTATTGAACAAGAAGTGGAGCATGATAGAGAGATATGGCTTGAAAGGGTAAATATCCACCTTGAGGGCCTTCTGAAGAAAGAAAATAGAGACAACAAGATGTTAAGGCATATGGCACATCATTATTTGACCCGAAATAGAGTATGCAACAAGAGGATCAAGCACCTTAAGGCAAGATTAAGGAGTGCCTTAAAAGGCAAAAAGAAGGATGAAAAGCTCAACATTTTGGCTGATGTGACTTTAGCCCAAAAAAGTAACCCATGATGCAGATTTGAGCCAAAATTGGGCAAATTTTGAGACAATTTTGTCATTTTCCAATTTTTGAATTAGAAACACAGAAAATTCGGGTTGATGCGCAGCGCCACCGGTGTCACGCATTGAATTGGTGCATCCTCTTGAAAAATGGCTTATATATTTGGATTCAGCATAAAAAAAAAGCAAACCCAGAAAGTTTCATCAATTTTGGAGAAGAGCTTGGCCACCAAAAGGGAAAAAAACACTCAAAAAATGCCCTCTCTGCCACTTTTTGGATCCACAGGAAGCAGTCTTGGGAGAATTGATTTTTGAAGGCGCAAATCAACTCCAAATCAGGAAATTCAAAATGTTCCAGAAACTAGACAGGTAGAGATTTGGAACATGCTATCTTGGGCCTGATTTGGATGAGTGGAAGGCCTCCAAAAGCTTCCCTAAAGCGGCGCTGCGCATCAGGGAATTTTTTGTCAATTTTGCCTAAAAGTCAAATTTCGCCTAGTTTCTTCAGCAATTGACCTCTTCTTCTTTTCTTGGTAAATTTTGCATGGTAAGTGATGTAATATGATGTAAATTTGATGAAAAATGACTTGAGGGGGTAGATACATCCATGAAAAGTGGTTTAAAACTGAATGTATCAGTTTCCTTGGTTTTAGAGGCAAGTTGTTCCACTGCCTATTTTCTTGTTCTTAGTTTAGATGTAGTTGAAACAGCTCCTTGACTCATGCATTCGACCCCTAATGACTAGCATGAGTTGTTTGATGCCTATGTTATGTTTTCCCTTAGTCATTTGTAGAGGTTGGACTTTGGTAGAAGTGGTGGCACTCATTGAACATTTGTATCAGCAGTTTGGCAAGGAATAAAACCAGGTTTCACAGCTATTTTTGTGGGATTCTTGTGACAGTGAGTTTTTGTATTATTTCTTCTTTGTAATGAGTTTTTCTAATGTGTTATATGTTTCAAAACCTTTTCCATTCTTCTAAATTAAATGAATCAAGGTGAATGGACAAAATACACTGTTGTGCTTATTCTTGGGAATGCATTTCGTTTCAATGTTTTCAACTGTTTGAAGAGGATTCATAGTTTCTTTATGCCCTCCTCAACTCCTCAGCTGTCTTAATCTATGATCTTAATCCATTTCTAGTACATAAACCCTTGTCTAACTCGCCTCACAGAACCTGACAGTATCCCTGAGTTGATTTCCCAGACCCAATCTGCCTTCTCCAATTGATCTAGCAACCAAAACCTAAAAATCAAACCAGAAACCCTGAGCTACTATACCTAGCCCAAAATCTACATTAAATTCAGTCATCTCAAGCCCTAATTGCCCATATCCTAATTGAGATTGACAAGGAGAGAGCCCTCTCCTGACCTGGTAGGGCTAGCTACCAGGTTAAGCATGGTTTGATGTTACCCTAGACCTGCCTTCCTTTAGCCTGAGGTAGATCTAGGCTCTAACATAACCTACAGAAATTACTCCTGAAACAAGATTCTTTAAATCAGTGTTAGGATCCACATCTAAACTCAGACTTGAGTGTTCAATTTATGCAGGAGGTTTAGTCCCCGACGAGTTGATAGATTGGATTAATAGCATGGATAAATTCTTTGATTATGAAGAAATGGAAGAAGGAAAGAGAGTAAAATTTGTTGTCACAAAATTGAAAGGACATGTAGCACTTTGGTGGGATGGAGTGCAGGAAGAAAGAAAAAGACTTGGTAAGCAACCAATTAGAAATTTGAATAGGATGGTGACAAAGATGAGAGGTAAGTTTTTGCCAAGTGATTATCAACAGACATTATTTAGACAGATGCAGAACCTTAGGCAGAGGTCTTTGACAATGAAAGAATACACAGAGGAATTTTATAAAGTAAGCATAAGAGCTGGACAAATTCAAGATACAGATGAGAAGGTTGTAAGATACATAAATGGTCTTAGAATGGAGATCCAAGATGAGATAAGTTTGTTGTCTCCTAAAACAGTAGAAGAGGCTTATCAAATGGTATTGAAAGCTGAAGAAAAACTCATAAGGAAGCAATTTGCCAGAAGTAGAGATACTTTCCAAGGAAGGGGAAGTCAAGGTGGTAGAGGAAGATCTACAACACCTAGAGATGGTGCTAGCAGCAGCTCGAGTCAGCATACAACCACTGATCTGAAAATGGGGCTCTTAGGCTTCTTGTCTAACTTACAAGAACCTCTCCCACTTCCAAAGCTTTAAATATTCCCAAGTCTTATTGATTAACCAATGCGAAATTGAGCTTATGCTTGAAAAGATAGGTGTATGCTTATATTTGTTTTAAAATGCTTATGTATGTTTATGTGCTTTTAAAATTCTGTTGTTTGTTTTGATATGTAAATACATATAATAGTAGACAAATGCAGCAATAAGCAAACACATAAGACAACAATTTAACATGGAGTTCACCCAAAACTCTAGGGCTACGTTATAGACCTAACCCAGAAATATATGATAATAGAAATGAACCCAAGAATAAGAAGATCTGAATATAGGTAGATGCTTCAGTTTATTAATCAAAACCCTTAAGGTAGGGCAACACCATACATTCACTCCTTAAGAAGGAAAGCACTCCACAAGCCATATGCCTGTTCATACAATATTCCTTGACATCTCTCAATGTGGAGTCTCTAGCCTCTATATAGGCCTCATACATACAGTACCATGGGTCATTACCATGGTTCCCTCAATATCATCTATCTAATATCATGGGCCCATTACATTATTACTAACTACTTGTGGTCCCTTACATGATATGGGTTAACCACCTTATTTATTACTATGGCCCATCCCATTATTACATTATTCCCTTGGGTACCTCCCTTTGTACCCCATATTATCCCCCCAGGTATAAAACATTCCTTGAGCTCTGGTCAACTCGACTAGGCTCTTTAGGATTATGGCAAGTCATTTTTTACAAGCTCTTGGCTCGACTACACTGTTTTACATAGAAACAATGGGCTCAGAACACCATCTCTCCCTGGCTCTGAAGCTCTGGGCTTTCTGGCTCTAGCTCTGGCTTCCCCGAGCTCCCTCTCTCAGCCTATGCATACCCCTGTGATTCGTTTAACCTCCAAGCTATCCTCGACAACCTTCTAGTGACCTTTTGCAGCTCTGCTTTCAGCTTTCTCTGGATGCTTCTGCTAGCTTCTTCCTCCCATGCCCTCACTCGTGCTCTCTGGCTCTTTTCAGGCATTTTCTTGGATTTTTGGCTTCCCTGGCCGTTTCTCTGCGATTCATTGTTCCTCTGCGGCTCTATGGCTTCACAATGCATCATCGCCTATAAAAAAACGCCTGTTGCAATGTGGCATGATGATCAGGAGCGATTACAGAAGGAATTGGGGCCATTTCACAGGCAAAAACCCGAAAACTGAGAAAAATCCATTACACAAAGAATGTCTATGAAATACACTATCGAGCGTGATTTTCAGACGTGAAATCCCATTCAATCGTCTCTAAATCCCTATCGGGTTCGCCATTAGGCGTTATATCGCATCGCATAAGCGTATTGGACAAAATCCCAAATACACTGGAAAACGATGAAAAACCTGAAAAAATTCATCCTATCGGACTTCAAATTATATATGAAATCGCCCTAAAATCGCATCAGGCTCGCCTTTGTCTACTATTGCAATCCCCACCATCGATCTGCAGGATCTCTGATCAACGATCGATATTCAATTTTGGGTTGCTTATGAGTAGGGAGGTTACCCACCTGAAAAGGCGGTTTTCCTCTCTCCTCCACTAGCCACGTGTCGACCAATGTGTGGGCACGGGCGGAGCCAGCCCAATACCGCTTTTCGCCTAAGGCTCGTTTGAAATCCCGCCTTATCGAAACTCAAATTTTATATATCACGCCTTTAATTCCCCTTCGAGCCTGGCTATATCGCTTTGGGGGCTTTTTCCTTTGTATTTCAGTTTTTATGCCAAAACACGCTTATACACAGGAAAGTCCCTTTTTTTGGAACTCAAATATTATGATGTCGGGTTTATAAAACCCATAAGGTCCGGTGATCGCATGTGCATGTACTATAGCCCCTTTTATGCAACGATATGATGTTGCGATGTGATATATCGCAATCACTTGTTGCATAGCCCCAGGGGTCCATCCCTTGTCTTATTCCATCGTCGATGCTGATCCGTCGATCGACGATCACAATGTTGCATCGGCCTGGGTCCTTCCCTCACATTATATGCACCAGCCTGCCTCTAACCCGATATGTTGGGGATCGGCAATTAGGGGTGGCTTCCCCTCTCCGCTTAAGTCCGCTTTTGGCCCTCCTCCGTTGTGATTTCCCTTTGTAAGGGTTTTTTTCCCATTTTAGGGGATTTTGCGTCTTTTTCTAAAGAACAAAGGGAAACTTCTTTTGGTGATAACTTCTGCAGCCTAAGTCCAATTTTTCCCATTCAAGTTGCAGTGGCTTCAGAATGAAAATATCTTTGCAATGGGGCTATTTCTAGGAACTTCCTTGGAATTTCATTTTCCTCTGTGAGGAACACTCAGACTTAGGAGTCTATCCAAAATCATTTTGGATCACGCCTTCTCACTAAAAGAACTTTTTGTCTCCAAAAGAATAATATCCTGATCTAAACAATAAATGAGAGAAACAACACCCTTTTCTTTCAGCCTCCACACACTTGCCTGGCATAGTGCCTCTGAACCAAAGCCTTTGACCACTTTACTTCCTGGATGTGCTGGTCCTCTTGGGAAGAATTGTCTTCCCCCTTGCCTTCCTGCAAAACTCTTGCTGAAATGGTCACAGAAGGTAGTTTTAACTTCTCTGCCTTCACCATTGATCCAAGGTGGCTCAAACAAATGTGAAGTACACCTACTCCAAAAAACTCTCATTTTTACCTGTTTGAAAAGCTGTCAACAACAACTGTTAACAACAACAGAGATATAGACAATAATTGGATGGACTAAACTCTTGTTTCAACAAAGAAACATATTTCAAATCTTGTGAACACCTCCATGTCTTACATCTACATACAAATGATGGCCTAGACAATAAGCCCACAAAACACTCCTTTAAAACAAATGACCCTTCAAGTCAAGCATATAGAAGAAGACCATTAGGACTCCTTTCAAAAGATGAAACATTTCATCACTATCTCCATCTTGGAGACCAAGTCAACTTTCCTCAAGTCAACATTACATGCATGTTTACATCAAGGCAATCAACCCTTCAAGTTAATTACACATACATGTTCAAATACAAGGAAAACATCAACATCCCTATGTTCATGCACGCCATGCTTATGCATGCGTTTCATCCTTCAATTTTCGCTTAAGCACACTGTAATTTTGAAGCTGAAATGAAATATAATGTTGCAGCAACAAAGTGGGTTTCCTACTCAACCTTTTTCCATTCACCTTCTTGGTAGAAACCTGCAACTTGCATCTCATCAACAAAGAAATGCAAATAGATGCATCAATAGACATGCACCCTTAATTGGAAAAGAACTCTAACCATTTCTTACTAATCCAATTCAAATGTCTTTCCTTTGCTTACATATCAACATCAACATGTGAATCATCTTGAGACACATCATTCATGGAAACTTCCTTTCCATTTCCGCCACTTTCTTCAACTTTTGTGAAAGCATTGCTGGATTCAGAGTCCAACACCTTTAAGCAAGATGCCCTTGCTTATGGCAGTAAGTGCAACACATGTGCATCCTCTTGACAGCGTGATTTTCCTTGTCCAATGGACATTTGGCTTTCTGCTTCTTTTCCTTCAAAAGTTTCTTGTATGTGCCCATTCTCTTCCAACATCTAGAAACATTATGGTTATCCAAACCACAAAAGGAACATGCAATTCTTTTCCCATGCTTATGTGGAAATTTACCATGCTTTGCAAAATCAAAAGGAGTATGTTTAGAACCAGATTTATACCTGCCTCTTTCACCTTTATTGCCTTCATGAGGAGGTGAAGCAAACGAAGAAGTGGCTCCCTTTGGAACACTATCAATCTCTTCGGCTGTCAGAGTTTCCACAACTCCATGGTTCAAGTGTGTGCTTCTGAAC
This sequence comes from Pinus taeda, assembly GCA_000404065.3. Lineage (NCBI taxonomy): Eukaryota > Viridiplantae > Streptophyta > Pinopsida > Pinales > Pinaceae > Pinus > Pinus taeda. The sequence goes on from APFE031019400.1 coordinate 116,497, forward strand.
ACCTGCATCCTGCAAATGATGTTTCAAGCCATTGCATTCCTCCTGAACACAATCTTCGCACTTTTGAGGTAGAGGACATGAAATGAAACTCCTTCTTGGAACTGTCTCAATGGCCTTCATGGCAGCTTTGGAACTCTCTCCATAAGGCTATCCATAGCCAAGACTGAAATACTTAGGCCTTTCCTCAACCATATTGGTTCAACAATACCTTGTGCATTCTTCCCCAAGCCCTTTCCTTCATAGCCCATCTTGGACATTAGCTTGGAACCTATGCCTCTAATATGTTTTTCAAAAGAACCAATATAAGCATTCTTAGAGGAGTTTGAAGACAAACTGGAACGGTTTACCTCTTCTTCAAGCTGATACTTGACCAAGGCTTCTTTGGAAACAAAGAGCTATGACTCCAACTCATGCATCCTTTTCAGGTTCATATTTGTAATATGAAGTTGCCTTTCCATTTCCTGCAATCTGTGAGAAGGCAACTGCTTCTCTTCCTTCATGGAATTCAACTGCTCTCTAAGTATGCTGCTCTTTCTTCCATCCTCAAACATTTCTCTTACCTTGCCCATCATAAGGAACAAGTCTTGCTTTATGTCTTCATCAAAGAGTCTTGTGATGCAAGAGGATTTTGAGAACTCACTTGTAGAAGTTGTCATTATACCAATGAACAAAAGAACTTCAAAGAAGATTACTAAAGAGCTTATTTAAGCAACCTTTTGCAACAAACCTCTTCTGCTTCAAGGATTTCCTTGAGGTCCTTTGGGATAGAAGAATGCCTTCAGCCCTTCTTCCTTCTTGTCCTTCCTAGACTGAGCTATCAATAGCTTTCCCTTCACCTCTGCAAACTCAAACAATAGTCAGTCTGCAAACAAGCATACAATCAACCAGACAGTCAATCCTTGACTGCCCAAACACCTTTCAGACAAGCAATCTTTGCTCTGTCAATCAAGCATTCTGACATACCTTCTTTGAAGGTGAGGCTAACCAACTTAGCTCTAATACCACCTGATCTGAAGATGGGGCTCTTAGGCTTCTTGTCTAACTTACAAGAACCTCTCCCACTTCCAAAGCTTTAAATATTCCCAAATCTTATTGATTAACCAATGCGGAATTGAGCTTATGCTTGAATAGATAGGTGTATTCTTATATTTGTTTTAAAATGCTTATGTATGTTTATGTGCTTTTAAAATTCTGTTGTTTGTGTCGATATGTAAATACATACGATAGTAGACAAATGCAACAATAAGCAAACACATAAGACAACAATTTAACGTGGAGTTCACCCAAAACTCTAGGGCTACGTCTCCTTGAGCTCTGGTCAACTCGACTAGGCTCTCTGGGATTATGGCAAATTCTTTTTTACAAGCTCTTGGCTCGACTACATTGTTTTACACAAAAACAGTGGGCTCAGAACACCATCTCTCACTGGCTCTGAAGCTCTTGGCTTTCTAGCTCTGACTCTAGCTTCCCCGAGCTCCCTCTCTCGGCCTCTACGTGCCTCTGTGGTTCGCTTGACCTCCAAGCGATCCTCGACAACCTTCCAGTGACCTTTTGCAGCTTTGATTTCAGCTTTCTCTGGTTGCTTCTGCTAGCTTCTTCCTCATGTGCCCTCACTCGTGCTCTTTAGCTCTTTTGAGGCATTTTCCTGGCTTTTTGGCTTCCCTGGTCGTTTCTTTGCAATTCATTGTCCCTCTGCGACTTTGTCGCTTCACAATGCATCATTGCCTATAAAAAACGGCTGCTACAGCGTGGCATAATGATCAAGAGCGGTTACAGGAGGAATTGGGGCCATTTCATAGGCAAAAAACCGAAAACTGAGAAAAATCCATTACACAGAGAATGTATGCGAAATACACTATTGGGCGTGAAATCCCATTCAATCGCCCCTAAATCCCTATTGGGTCCGCCATTAGGCGTTATATTGCATCGCATAAGCGTATTGGACAAAAATCCCAAATACACGGGAAAACGATGAAAAACCCGACAAAATTTATCTTATCAGACTTCAAATTATATATGAAATTGCCATAAAACCGCATCAGGTTTGCCTTTGGCTGCTATCACAATCCCCACTATCGATCTGTGGGATCTCTGATCAACTGTCGATATCCAATTTCGGTTGGCTTAGGAGTAGGGAGGTTACCCACCTAAAAAAGCAGTTTTCCTCTCTCCTTTGCCAGCCACGTGTCGACCAATGTGTGGGCTCGAGTGGATCCAGCCCAATACCACTTTGTGCCTAAGGCCTGACCAAAATCCCGCCTTATCAGAACTCAAATTTTATATATCGCACCTTTAATTCCCCTTTGGGTCTAGCTGTATCGCTTTGGGGGCTTTTTCCTTTGTATTTCGATTTTTATGCCGAAACGCGCTTATACACGAGAAAGTCCCTTTTTCCGGAACTCAAATATTATGATGTCGGGTTTATAAAACCCATCGAGGTCGGTGATCGCATGTGCATGTACTATCGCCCCTTTTATTGCCGCGATACGACTTTGCGATGTGATATATCGCAATCGCTCGTCACATAGCCTCGGGGGTCCATCCCTTGTCTTATGCCATCGCCGATGCCGATACGCCGATCGACGATCGCAATGTCGCATCAACCTGGGTCCTTCCCTAACGTTATATGCACTAGCCTGCCTCTGACCTGATATGTTGGAGATAGGAAATCGGGGGTGGCTTCGCCTCTACGCTTAAGTCCTCTTTTGGCCCTCATCCTATACGATTTCCCTTTATAATGGTTTTTTTCCCATTTTAGGGGATTTTGGCTCTTTTTCTAAAGAATAAAGGACAACTTCTTTTGGTGATAACTTCTGCATCCTAAGTCCATTTTTTCCCATTCAAGTTGCAGTGGATTCAAAATGAAAAGATCTCTACAATGGGGCTATTTCCATGAACTTCCTTGGACTTTCATTTTCCCTTGTGATGAACACTTAGACTTAGGAGTCTATCCAAAATCCATTTTGGATCACCCACAGAAGGTGATGCAAGTGATAGAAGGAGTTTTTCCAGAGGAAGAGGAGGCAGAGGTAGAGGAAGAGAAGTCAAATGCTACATATGTAATAAGCTAGGACACAGAGCCTATGAGTGCCCATGAAACAGAGGAACAAATAAGAGGAATGTAATTGTTGCTAAGACTGAAGACGAAGTAAGAAAGGTGCCAGAAGAAAAAGAAAATGTACTAGAGAAAGGGGAATCTTTGGTAGTTAACAAAGTTTTGTTAAAGCCAACAAAGGAAGTTCTTGAACTAGCAGAGAGAAAGACTTTGTTAAGGATTGTGTGCAAGGTTTAAGGAAAATGTTGTCAAATGATAATTGGTAGTGGCAGTACTGATAATTTGGTCTCTACAAAAGTGGTGGAGAAGTTGAAATTAAAGACAAGGAAACGTCGAACACCTTACAAGGTGTCATTTCTTCAAAAAGGACATCAGTTGTTAGTGAAGGAACAATGTGAAGTGGAGTTGTAGTTGGGAAAATACAAAGAAAAAATTATATGTGATGTTATGCCTATGGATGCATGTCACATATTGCTAGGAAGACCTTGGCAGTATGACAAAGGAGCTATGCATGATGGGAAAAAAAACACATACAAGTTTGATAAGGATGGTGTTAATCATACATTGTTGCCTATGGAAGAGGAGGATGCATAAAAAAAATCTGATCCAAATACCTTATTGTTGAGTGGAAAAGAATACCTACAATAGTTTGAAGAGGGTGAGATAAATTTTGCATTGATTTGCAAACCCAATGTAATAATGACTTCCACTAAGATTTCTGATTTGCCAATTGAAATTCAAGATATGCTGGAGAATTATTGTGATATCATTGTAGATGATTTGCCTAATGAGTTACCACCCATTAGAAAAATCAGTCATCATATAGATTTGATTCCAGGAGCAAATCTACCAAATAAAGCAGCTTACAGGATGACTCCCACAGAAGATGAAGAAATCAAAAACAGGTGTAGGAACTGTCAGCTAAAGTACTGATTAGAGAGAGTTTAAGTCCTTGTGCAGTGTCAACAGTGTTGAGTCCAAAGAAAGATGGAGGTTGGAGAATGTGCATTGATTCAAGAGCAATCAACAAAATAACAATTAGGTACAGATTTCCTTTACCTAGAATAGACGATTTGATGGATTGTTTAAGTGGAGCAAGATATTTTACAAAGCTGGATTTAAAAAGTGGTTATCATCAAATAAGGATTAGAGAAGGTGATGAATGGAAAACTGCTTTTAAAACAAATGAAGGATTGTATGAATGGATGGTAATCTGTTTTGGGTTATTAAATGCTCCTAGTACATTTATGAGGCTTATGAATGAAGTGTTGAAAGAATTGATTGGTAAATTAATAATAGTAGATCTGGATGATATATTAGTTTACAACAGATCTAAAGAGGAACATATGAGACATCTGAGTTATGTCCTACAGAGGTTACAAAAAGAAAAGTTGCTATTAAATTTAAAGAAATGTTCATTCATGAAGGAAGAATTGGTATATTTGGGTTTTGTTAGTTCTGCGGATGGATTAAAGATGGATCCAGAGAAGATTAAGGCAATCATGGAGTGGCCTTCACCAAAAAGTGTTTTTGAGGTAAGAAGTTTCCATGGTCTTGCTGGTTTTTATAGGAAATTCATGAGGAATTTTAGTAAGATCAATGCTTCTATTATTGATACTATCAAGAAGGATAGACATCCATTTAAATGGACTGCTGAAGCAGAGAAGAATTCTCAAATGTTGAAAAGGAAGATCACTAAGAAACCTATTTTGATTTTCCCTGATTTAAATAAGCCTTTCCAAGTGAAATGTGATGCTAGTGGAGAATCTATTGGCGGTGTTTTAATCAAGAGGACAAGCCTGTAGCTTATTTAAGTGAAAAACTAAATGAATCAAAGAAGAAATATTCTTCTTATGGTAAGGAGTTTTATGCAGTTTTACGATCATTAAAGAAGTGGAGACATTACTTGATGTCTAAGGAGTTTATACTGTATTCAGACAATCATGCATTGCAGTACATTATGCAACAACCAATCCTTAATCAGAAACATGCAAAATGGGTAGAAAATCTTCAAAGTTTTAATTTTGTATTGAAGCATATAATTGGCCAAGCAACCAAGGTAGCAGATGCCTTAAGCAGAAAAAACATTTTAGTTCAGGAAAGTCAAATTCAAGTGTTGGGTTTTGATTTTCTTAAGGAATTATATGAGAAATATTTAGATTTTAAAGAGGCATTTGAAGCTTGTAGAAATCTCGTTTTGTTAGATAAAAGCAAGTGGATGGATTTTTTCTTGTAAGAAGGATCGTTGTTTAAAAGAAATCAGTGGTGCATACCAAATTGTTCTATGAGAGAAAACTTAATTAAGGAGAAGCATAATGGTGTACTTGGAGGACATTTTGGTGTAGACAAGACTTATGAGCAGGTGAGTCGGTTTAGTTATGGCCAAAGATGAGATCTGAAGTGGAGAAGTATGTGAATAATTGTAAAGTCTGTCAATATGGAAAGGGAAGGAGCCAAAACACAGGTTTGTATGTTCCATTAGCTATTCCAGATAGACCTTGGGATATGGTAAGTATGGATTTTGTTTTGGGTATACAAAAAACTCAAAGAGGAAATGATTCAATTTATGTTGTAGTTGACAGTTCTTCTAAAATGGCACATTTTATTCCATGTTATAAAACCAGTGATGCTACTCACATTGCTAATATATTTTTTAAGGAGGTTGTAAGATTACATGGGTTACCTAAGAGCATTATTTCAGATAGAGACACCAGATTTGTTGGTCATTTCTGGAGGACATTGTGGAAAAAGCTTGGTACTAAACTGAGTTTCAATTCAGCTTATGATCCTTAGACTGATGGGTAGACTGAAGTTGTGAACAAAATCTTGGGTAATCTTCGGAGAAGTCTTACAGGTGAACATCCAAAATAGTGGGATCAATTTTTGGCACATGCTGAATATGCTTATAATGATTCTCCTAACAGGAGTACAGGGCAGAGTCCATTCCATATAGTTGATGGAATGCACCCAAGAGGAGTGTATGAATTAAGAGACTTGGGAAAATCTGAAATGAGAAGTGCTAAAGGAGAGGATTTTGCTTCAGAGATTCAAGCAATACATGAACAGGTAAAACAATAGTTACAAGATAGCAACATAAAATACAAGAGCAGAGCATAATTGAAGAAGAGAGAAGTTAACTTTGAGGTTGGAGATTTGGTTCTAGCACACCTGAGGAAGGAAAGTTTTCCAAAAAGGGAGTATAACAAGTTAAAATTTAAGAAAATTGGACCATCCAAAGTCTTGAGGAAATTTTCTACAAATGCATATGAAATTGATTACCCCTTGATATTGGAATATCTCCAATTTTCAATGTTGCTGATTTGTACAGGTATGAAAGTGGAAATGCAGTGATACAATAGAAGACAAGGAAGAACAAGAGGTTGATTGGGTAAAACAGTTACCTACAACAAAGGCATTGCAGCCACGGATTTTTGATAAGGGAATATTTAAGAAGACAAGGGGACATGAGTATTTTCAGTATTTGGTCAAATGCAAGGATCAACCAATTATTGATGCTACCTGGATGACATAGGCCATGCTACAGAAGTTGGGTAGTTCTGTAGAAGAGCTCATGAAGAATTTTGTCCTCAGGAGTATGATGCAGGAGCATGAGGCTTGAAGACAAAAGGCTTCGATTTTATTCCAAAAATCCAAAAAAAGTTTACAAGCAAAGGAGTGGGATCCTTTAGCTGTCACTTTACAAAGTTTTCTAGATAAGATTTGAACTAGAATAGAGGGATTTGAATGATTTTGTAATTAATTCAAGTAGTTTAGACTTAGTTGAGATTCTCGAGGAGAATATCATGCAGTGTAGATATTATCTAGTATTATAATTAGACAGATTCAATCCATTGATGGAGGATCTGATTGTTTTTATGTAAGTTTTGAATTATTGTAATAGGATTTGGCTGAGGAGGATTTTATTGTAAAAATTGGAAATTATCTGTGTCTCTGTGTATTCTGCGCATGAATGGTCAATCCCGGAGGTTTGAAGTTCCTTAGAAATGTCGTTGAATGTTGTTAATTTTCAGTTTGGGCCTTTAAAACTAGATTTTATATAATCTTTTGTTATCTCGGTTTAAGTCTTTATTCATGGCGTTTTGAGTTTATTGGGAGGTATTTCGAAGTCACAAAGCTTATTCGAGTAGAGTTTGTTGTGTAAGCTGATTGGACGATTGGATGCTTAAATCAGACAACAAGGATCCTTTCCATGAGAAGTGCTTGACATTTGGAACCCATGCTTGGAGAGTCCAACACTTGAGGATTGATCTCTTGACATATGTACACTTTGGCGAGTGAGCCCGACTCTTTCTCTTGTATATTGCAATGGCCCTTGGATGTCATGCATTAGACACCCTTAGTTTAAGACTATGGGCCACATTAGTGTTAGTGGGCACCCACTAACAATAATGTGGTCCATAGACTTAAACTAAGGGTGCCTAATGAATGACATCCAAGGGTTGTTGCATCCCTACGTCAAGCTTTGCCAATATTTCTCCAAAAGGTAATAAGGTTGCAACAATTAGCATATCTCCATTAGGATCATATGTTACGCAGAGAAACCAACTCAACAACATCCACCTTAAGAATTCCTTGGCAACAAAAATAAGAAATCGCCAACACATCCACAACATTCTCGTTTAACATTCTCGTGGGGAATCAAATATGGAATTTTGACCTGAAGGATATTTGACCAAGTAAATATTATATCGCATTGGAGCATGTGCATTGAGTAAGAACATCCGTCCACTATAAGTTCAGCTTGGACAACAAGAATCGTCATCATGTGAATTATCTAACACTTCAAGCCCATTAATGTAGAGAGCATCATTGGAGGATTTATTTCTTTACATGTGTACAAGTTGGAAAGTGAACGCTTGAATTAGATACCTTATATTGTAGATTAGGCACATGATTCAAGAAATTAAAGAAAAATCAGAAAATTTGGCAAATATGTCGATTGGTTTACTCCTCTAAACAAATCTAATTGTAACGAAGATTTGTAATTGTATTTAGACAAACGGGCCTCCCTTTTGTAGCTCTGCTTCATTAAAAGAGAACTTCTTGTACTAATTGAGGTTCCTTATTTCACATTGGACACAAACTAGCTTGCATGACTTGCCCTAAACACCTAGAATGCATCTTAGCCCCCAATTAGGCCCTGGATTATTCATGTGGATCCTCGAATCACTATGCTGGAAGAGCTTATATAATGTAGTCTTATAAAATCTCCTAGAGGACTTGGATGATACAAGTGAGAAATTAATGATGGACTTCGTGGTATTCATGCTAGTTTGGTGTTCACCCTTTGACGTGGCTACAAGTGGCTTAGTGTGATTCCTCGCTAGACCACGTTTTCTAGTTATGGTTTGCTGTTGATGGTGGATAACCTAGCTAGGGTTTGGAAACATTCCAGGTACCCATATTGTTCTTTTTCTTTCAACAATGGGGCATCCCCGAGTTGGGGCTTCGACACCATTGGGTAATAACTCAGCCAAATCCGCGTACATATCTGGTACCATTAACATACTAAGGTGTCAAACCGTAGGAACCTCCAACCTATAGGCTCACACCCCCAACCAACCTGCACCCAAGAATGCACACCCTTCTCTACACTTGCCATCCCTCAACCTATGCCACTACCTCTAGGTAATCTTACTCAACCGTAAAGAGATGTTCTCAGACTCCTGCGGCTCGAAGAGTTCTTGCTGTTCTTTGACCTTGCTAAGTATGCTCCAAGTCCTTATATCAAACCCTTCAATCCACCAACCTCCTGGTTCACATCCCACATCAACCTGCACATAGGCAATGTACACCCTTTTCTTCACCTAAGGTTCGTCGGGCTATGAATGTGGGGAATCAAGGGTGCACTTGTAGTTATTCATGTGAGTTTGTTGTTCACTCTTTGAAGTGGCTACAAGTATCTTAGTGTGATGCCTTGCTAGGCCATCTTCACTAGTTATGGTTTCTTGTTGATGGTGGATGCCCTAGCTAGTGTTTGGAAACATTTGAAGTGTCCTATCCTATGACTTGCATGAACGACATGTACCAACTTGTCATAGGCTAATTGGCTTGTACTTCTAACTTTATTGTTTGTAGAAATGAAGTAAATTGCTATCCACAATTTCTGTAGTTGAGGATCTAATTTTTAACATATATTCACATAGAGATTAGAGTAGTTTATGGTGTTGCTCATATATGCTAATTTAGCATCTTGTGCCCATCATTGTAAATTGAATATAGGAGTCAACAAATAATTGTGTTTCGTTAATGAGACTATGTTAGAGTCGTTATAATTGTATTGATGTGAGGGTTGAAGGAGCTAGGGTTTGAGACAACCAAAATCTAGAGAAGACGTGATCTACTAGGTTTTAATATATTTGGGTGACAAGGAACTAGGATATGTGGCGAAGAGATAAGTGAGAAATTAATGGTCGGCTTGGTGGTATTCATGCTAGTTTGTTGGGCACCCTTTGAAGTGGCTATAAGTGGCTTAGTGAGATGCCTTCCTATAACATGCTTCCTAGTTATTGTTTGTTGTTGATGGTGGATACCCTATCTAGGATTTAGAAGCATTCCAAGTGTCCTAGTATTTTTCAAGCTTAGTCGACATGTTGTGCCAACTTTTGATAAGCTAGTTGGTATGTACTTGTAATTTCATTTGTTGTTTAACGAAAGTAACCTGATGTCCACACATTTTATACATGTATATCTCACTTTTAGAGTATATTCCCATGGAAATTAAGAAGTTTTTAATGTTGGGTACAAATGCTAATTTAATATAATAGTGAGTAGCATTTGTTGAGTAAGATGATTGAACGATTGGGTGCTTAAATCAAACAACAAGCATCCTTTCTATGAGAAATGCTTGACATTTGGAACCCATGCTTGGAGAGTCCAACACTTGAGGATTGATCTCTTGACATATGTACACCTTAGAGAGTGAAAGCCTGACTCTTTCTCTGGTATATTGCAATGGCCCTTGGATGTCATTCATTAGACACCCTTTGTTTTAGGCTATGGGCCACATTAGTGTTAGTGGGCGCCCACTAACAATAATGTGGCCCATAGCCTTAAACTAAAGGTGTCTAATGAATGACATCCAAGGGTCGTTGCATCCCTACGTCAAGCTTTGCCAATATTTCTCCAAAAGGTAATAAAGTGGCAACAATTTGCATATCTCCATTAGGATCATATGTTAGGTAGAGTAGCCAACTTAACAACATCCACCTTTAGAATTCCTTGGCAACAAAAATAAGAAATCGCCAACACATCCACAATGTTCCCCTTTAATATTCTCGTGGGGAATCAAATATGGAATTTTGGCCCAAAGGATATTTGACCAAGTAAATATTATATCGCATTGGAGCATATGCGTTGAGTAAGAGCATCTGTGCACTATAAGTTCAGCTTGGACAACAAGAATCCTCATCATGTGAATTGTCTAACACTTCAAGCCCATTAATGTAGAGAGAATCACTGGAGGATTTATCTCTTTACATGTGTACAAGTTGGAAAGTGAACACTTGAATTCGATACCTTATCTTGTAGATTAGGCACATGATTCAAGAAATTAAAGAAAATTCAAAAACTTTGGCAAACAGTTCAATTGTTTTACTCCTCTAATCAAATCTACTTGTAACGAAGTTTTGTAATTGTACTTAGACATACGAGCCTCCCCTTTGTAGCTCTACTTCCCTAAAAGATAACTTCTTGTACTAATTGAGGTTCCTTATTTCACATTGGACACAAACTAGCTTGCATGACTTGCCCTAAACACCTAGAATGCATCTTAGTCCCCAATTAGGCTGTGGATTATTCACGTGGATCCTTGGATCACTATGCTGGAAGAGCTTTTATAATGTAAACTTAAAAAATCTCCTAGAGGACTTGGATGATATAAGTGAGAAATTAATGATGGACTTAGTGGTATTCATGCTAGTTTGGTGTGCACCCTTTGACATGGCTACAAGTGGCTTACTGTGATGCCTCGCTAGACCAAGTTTTCTAGTTATGGTTTGTTGTTGATGGTGAATATCCTACCTAGGGTTTAGAAGCATTCCAGGTGTATGTGTTCTTTTTCTTCCAACAATGGGTCATCCCCGAGTTCGGGATTCGACACCATTGGGTAATAAGTCAACCAAATCGGCGTACACATCTGGTACCATTAACATACTAAGGTTCCAAACCGTAGGAACCTCCAACCTATAGGCTCACACCCCCAATCAACCTGCACCAATGAATGCACACCCTTCTCTACACTTGCGATCCCTCAACCTATGCCACTACCTCCAGGGCATCTTACTCAACCGAAAAGAGATGTTCTCAGAATCCTATGGCTCGAAGAGTTGTTGCTGCTCTTTGACCTTGACAAGTATGCTCCAAGTCCTTATATCAAACCCTTCAATCCTCCAGCCTCCTGGTTCACATCCCCCATCAACTTGCACATTGGAAATGTACACCCTTTTCATCACCTAAGGTTCGTCCAGCTATGCATGTGGGGATTCAAGGGTGGACTTGTAGGTATTCATTCGAGTTTGTTGTTCACTCTTTGAAGTGGCTACAAGTATCTTAGTGTGATGCCTTGCTAGGCCATCTTCACTAGTTATGGTTTCTTGTTGATGGTGGATGCCCTAGCTAGTGTTTGGAAACATTTGAAGTGTCCTATTCTATGACAAGCATGAATGACATGTACCAACTTGTCATAGGCTAATTGGCATGTACTTCTAACTTTATTGTTTGTAGAAATGAAGTACATTGCTATCCACAATTTCTGTAGTTGAGGATCTAATTTTTACCATATATTCACATAGAGATTAGAGTAGTTTATGGTGTTGCTCATATATGCAAATTTAGCATCTTGTGCCCATCATTGTAAATTGAATATAGAAGTCAACAAATAATTGTGTTTCGTTAATGAGACTATATTAGAGTCGTTATAATTGTATTGATGTCAGGGTTGAAGGAGCTAGGATTTGTGACAAACAAAATCTAGAGAAGACGTGATCTACTAGGGTTCGATATATTTGGGTGACAAGGAACTAGGATATGTGGTGAAGAGATAAGTGAGAAATTAATGGCCGGCTTGGTGGTATTCATGTTAGTTTGTTGGGCACCCTTTGAAGTGGCTATAAGTGGCTTAGTGCGATGCCTTCCTATACCATGTTTGCTAGTTATTGTTTGTTGTTGATGGTGGATACCCTATCTAGGATTTAGAAGCATTCCAAGTGTCCTAGTATTTTTCAAGCTTAATGGACATGTTGTGCCAATTTTTGATAAACTCGTTGTTATGTACTTGTAACTTCATTTGTTGTATAACGAAAGTACCCTGATGTCCACACATTTTATACATGTAGATCTCACTTTTAGAGTATATTCCCATGGAAATTAAGAAGTTTCTAATGTTGGGTACAAATACTAATTTAATATAATAGTGAGTAGAATTTGTTGGGTAAGATGATTGGATGATTGGATGCTTGAATCAAACAACAAGGATCCTTTCTATCAGAAGTGCTTGACATTTGGAACCCATGCTTGGAGAGTCCAACACTTGAGGATTGATCTCTTGACATGTGTACACCTTGGAGAGTGAGAGCCTGACTCTTTCTCTTGTATATTGCAATGGCCCTTGGATGTATTTCATTAGACACCCTTAGTTTAAGGCTATGGGCCACATTAGTGTTAGTGGGCACCCACTAACAATAATGTGGTCCACAGCCTTAAACTAAGGGTGTCTAACTAATGAGATCTAAGGTTCATTGCATCCCTACGTCAAGATTTGCCAATATTTCTCTGAAACGTAATAAGGTGGCAACAATTAGCATATCTACATTAGGATCATATGTTAGGCAGAGCAGCCAACTCAACAACATCCACCTTAAGAATTCCTTGGCAACAAAAATAAGAAATCGCCAACACATCCACAACATTCCCCTTTAACATTCTCGTGGGGGATCAAATATGGAATGTTGTCCTAAAGGATATTTGACCAAGTAAATATTATATCGCATTGGAGCATATGTGTTGAGTAAGAGCATCCGTGCACTATGTGTTCAGCTTGGACAACAAGAATCCTCATCATGTGAATTGTCCAACACTTCAAGCCCATTAATGTAGAGAGCATCATTGGAGGATTTATCTCTTTACATGTGTACAAGTTGGAAAGTGAATGCTTGAAGTTGATACCTTATCTTGTAAATTAGGCAAATGATTCAAGAAATTAAAGAAAATTCAGAAAATTTGGCTAACATTTCGATTGTTTTACTCCTCTAATCAAATCTACTTGTAACAAAGTTTTGTAACTGTATTTAGACATACGGGCCTCCCCTTTGTAGCTCTGCTTCACTAAAAGATAACTTCTTGTAATAATTGAGGTTTCTTATTTCACATTGGACACAAACTAGCTTGCATGACCTGCCCTAAACACCTAGAATGCATCTTAGGCCCCAATTAGGCCCTGGATTATTCACGTGGATCCTTGGATCACTATGATGGAATATTTTTTATAATGTAATCTTAGAAAATCTCCTAGAGGACTTGGATGATATAAGTGAGAAATTAATAATGGACTTGGTGGTATTCATGCATGTTTGGTGTGCCCATTTGACGTGGTTACAAGTGGCTTAGTGTAATGCCTAGGTAGGGTTTGAAAGCATTCCAAGTGTCCACATTGTTCTTTTTCTTTCAATAATGGGTCATCCCCGAGTAGGGGCTTCAACACCATTGGGTAATAGCTCAACCAAATCCGCGTACACATCTGGTACCATTAACATACTAAGGTGTCAAACGGTAGGAACCTCCAACCTATAGGCTCACACCCCCAATCAACCTACAACCACGAATGCACACCCTTCTATGCACTTGTGATCCCTCAACCTATGCCACTACCTCCAGGGCATCTTATTCAATCGTAAAGAGATGTTCTGAGACTCCTGCGACTCGAAGAGTTCTTGCTGCTCTTTGATCTTGCCAAGTATGCTCCAAGTCCTTATATCAAACCCTTGAATCCTCCAAACTTGTTAGGTCCCTATAATACTAGTGATGCCCCCATTGATATTGTAGTTGTATCCCTTATTAATATTGTTTTGCCCCTATTATCCCCATATTGTTATTATTGTGCCCCATAGAATCCATCTATTGTTATTTTTGTGTCTTTATATTATTATTGTTAGGTTGGCTTGGTTATATTGTGACCCCTTAGACTCCTATCTATAGAAAGGAGGTTTTGTCATTTAAATCATCCAAAAATTGTTCATTTATGTAATGTAAAGGAGGTTGCCCCCTCGAAGAGGCTGAATTCTAAGGCGTTGATCTATCTTTTCTATGGAGGTTTCCAAAGTTCTTTCTCTGCTCCAGTAGTATTGGTGCACAAGAAGGATCGATCATGGCGCATGTGTCCAAATTATAGGGAGATCAACAAGCTCAGTATTAAAGATAAGTTTCCCATTCTTGTCATTGATGAATTATTGGATGAAGTGCATGGATCAATTTACCTCACCAAGTTAAATCTTCGTTGGGGATATCATCAAATCATAATGAAGACTCAAGACATTCCGAAAACATCATTTAGAACTCATGAGAGTCACTATGAGTTTTTGGTCACACATTTTGGCCTTACCAATGCACCTTCTACATTTCAAGTTTTGATGAATTCCATTTTAAAACCCTTCCTTAGAAAATTTTTGTTAGTATTTTTTGATGATATACTAATCTACAACAAGTCTTGGAAGGATTATGTTGAACACATTGACAAGGTGCTACAACTATTGGAGGAGAAACAATTATATGCAAAAAGATCCAAATGTTTCTTTGGAGTACAAGAGGTGGAATATCTAGGTCATATTGTATCTCATGAAGGAGTTAAGGTAGACCCTAGCAAAATTAAAGCCATTAAGGAATGGAAAATCCCCACATCCATAAAGCATCTGCGAGGATTTCTCGGGTTGACAGGGTATTATCGCAAGTTTGTTAAGAATTATGGGAGAATAGCAGAACCTCTAACAACATTGTTGAAGAAAGATGCATTTTTGGACTCCAGAAGCAACAAAGGCCTTCGAATATCTTAAAGAGGCAATGTGCCAAGCACCGGTCTTAGCTACACCAGACTTCACAAAAACCTTTATTGTGGAATGTGATGCTTCTGAAAAATGGAATTGGTGTTGTTTTAATGCAAGATGAAAAACCCATTGCTTTCGAAAGTAGTCCAATCAAGGGAAAGTATTTACACAAAGCTATTTATGAGAAGGAAATGTTGGCAATACTACATGCACTTAAGAAATGGTGACCCTACCTAATGGGAAGACACTTCAAGGTAAAAACGGATCATGATAGTCATAAATAATTTTTAGAACAAAGATTATCTTCTGAAGAACAACAAAAATGGGTCACAAAGATGTTGGGTTATGACTTTGAAATCATATACAAAAAATGGAATCAAAATGTTGTGGCAAATGCACTCTCAAAAAAGGATGAGAATGTAGAAGCATTGTTGTGCACCATTTCTATTATCCAACTAGATTGGATAAACGAAGCAAGGGAGGAATGGAAGAATGACGAAGAAATGTGGGAACTTATTCGAAAGTTACAACAAAATTCCAATACATCTGATACATTTAGCTGGAAAAATGATTCGTTATGATACAAAGATCGCTTATACCTCTGTAAGAATTCCCAACTCAAACAAAAAATTCTTCTGAAATTGCACGCTTCTCCCTTAGGAAGGCACTCCGGATTTTTAAAAACTTTCCACAAGGTTAAGAAGGAATTTTTTTGGGATGGCCTTAAATTGGAAATTCAAAAGTTTGTGGCAAAATGTTTGGTATGCCAACAAAATAAAGCTGAAACAATTAAGACACTAGGTCTATTACAACCTTTATCCATTCCAAGCCAATGTTGGGAGGAGGTTTCAATAGATTTTATCACAGGTTTACCCAAGTCTGAGGGAAAGAGTGTCATCATGGTGGTAGTTGACAGACTTACCGAGTATGCACACTTTTGTACATTATCACATCCATTTAAAGCCAGTACAGTTTCTACAGCATTTATGGAAACAATTCAAAAGCTACATGGAAACCCAAATATTATTGTAAGTGACAGAGATCCCATTTTTACTGGAAATTTTTGGACAGAATTATTTTCTTGTCTTGGTACTCAGCTAGCTCATAACTCATCTTATCATCCTCAATTTGATGGGCAAACTGAGATAGTAAACAAATGTTTGGGAGGATATCTTCATTTCTTTATATCTGATAAATAGAAACAATGGGTCAAATGGTTGCCTCTGGCTGAATTGTGATATAAACTTCCTTCCATACTGCAACAAAAATGACCCCATTTATGGCACTTTATGGATATCAGCCACCATCCATCACATCATATTTAAGAGAAAATTCTAAGGTTCAAGTAGTGGAACATCACATCGAGCATCAATAACAAGTTCTCAAACTCCTAAAGGATAACCTCGTGTTGGCGCGGAATAGAATAAAACAACATGCATATCAACATCGCAGTGAAAGAATTTTTGATGT